>BMAV01005694.1:0-247318 GCA_019973955.1 Trichonephila inaurata madagascariensis | reverse complement strand
TGCTTACAATATTTCATATAAATCAATTTTTAGCGTTTATATTCATTCATTTGATAGTGTGCATCGAAATATTATTTGCGTATTAAAGTTTGGTGTTAAGTGTATTTGTGTAAATTAGATGCAATATATTTGTCACAAAAGTACTGAACCTTATTGACAATATTTCTGTAAAAACGCCGAAAACTTTTTTTAAAAAACAGCATTTCAATCCTTTCGTTCATATATTAGTAGAAAAAGAGCAGAATTAATTTGAATTAGAAGAATGTAAATAATATTATTATAAAAAAAAAATTCCTAAAAATTCAAAAGCATGTCTCGTCTTTGCATTCACATTCCTTTCAAATATATATTTCTCTTTACTTTATTTCTAAGTAATAAAGTTAACAATTAATGTGTCTCATGTTACATTGATTCTCCTATTTTTATTTGCTCATTCAATAAACGTTATGTGTGTGTGTGTGATGTTTCAATAAATACAAAAATTTGTAATATTCTTAGAAAGAAACTGATAACAAACAGCAAATACAGTTCTTCATGATACGAGATCGCTAAGAATGTCAACATCAAAATAATTTTGTTCATATGTGCCTAACTATACTTACTGTTCTATCTATACTTAAATGCGTGAATAAGACTACAAACAGAAATATGTTTACGCTCAGCATTTAGCTTTGACGTTCGTTTTTGTATTTTGTAATATAAATGGAAAAATATGTGATGAAAAAGACCATAACTTAAGGATGTACAAGAGTTAAACATTCCACAGAAGCAATAAAGCACCAAAGTAATAAGATTTTTCTGCTTTCAATAACAATAGATTTGAATGCTGTTGCAAATGCTCTATTATTATTTATTCTAAAAATAGTCCAGATAAGCTACAAAGAATGTTTTGTCCAATATGAGTCAATAATATTATTTTGCTGCAAACTTCTGTATCCTTTCTATAGTACAGCTTTTTCTCACTAAGATGAAGAATGTTATATTGAATTAATTTAGATGCTCTGTGATATTTTGGGAATTTTTACTGAAGTAGGAACAAAAGTGAAGTATAGTGATTCTAATAGTGGATACACTAGCATTCACAGGAGTGATTGTAGCTTTAAATAAGGGGAGTTGAATGAAAACATTGAGATTGATCGATTTGGACATAATAAAGCATCAATTGAAAAAAACAAATTTAGACTCCCAAAATAATTCATCAGGAAATCAAAATATTATTATTTTGTTATATATTATTTATTTTTTTTGAAAATTAGCTTTTTTAATTAAAGCTTTGTTAAATAACACGAACAATTGTAAAATAAACATTTGATGTAAAGTACATTAAATTTCCGTAAACTGCATTCCCGAAATTTTTCACATTTATTTCGTAAAGCAAGGAAATTGCCTGCGAAAAAAAAATCCAACTACATATTGTACTAGGTTATCTTATTCTGAATGTTTAAGTGGATTTTTATTTTCGTGTTTCATCCAGATTATCAGATGCTATCCTTAAAATAATAACTGGTTTTGTACAAAACAGAATCATTGATAAATGATTAAAGAGAAAAAATAGTCTAGTTCAACGGAAGTGTTTTAAAATGACTGGACATGTAAACTGATCCTCGGAATCCAGAAAGATCCAATTCACTTTCCTCTGCATTATGTGACATTGAAAATGCAATTCCAAGAAGGAGTGGATAGAAGTTAGCATATATCAGGACAGGCGCACTTTCTCGAGTAATGTAAATGACGTGAAATGCTCAGTTCACTGGCTCGTGTTGAGTAAGACATAAGGGAAGGCATCAAAAGAATAGACAATATCCGTACCATTTTATTTCTACCAGGAATATAATTCTGGAAGTTCTTTTCTTGTCTCTGAAGGCACGTATTATATTACAAAAAAAATGCCAGACCCCACCGTAAACAGAACCAGTTCCAGCAAACAAAAGAGTTTACTAGAAACATGGTGATTGCACTAACAAAGACAAGTTTGTCTACAAGCGTGAGCAGTCATCTGATATCCAACTACATGCGCCCGCAGTGCACCGGATGTTGTAAAAGTGGATGGAACAGGGAAATGCGCCAAGTTTCAGGGGTTCTGGTGCAGCTAAAAGGTCATCATAATGCGATCGACGCCCTCAATCCACAAGTAGTTACGGCGACATAGTCTACTTCTGCCACCATTTTACAGCCGGCCCCCCCCCCCTTAACATATTATATCAGTACCCATCTATTATTTGCCCAGCCATGTATTCATGGTGTCTGTTATGAAGACTGTCATTGACTCCATAGTATAGACAATTCATTTTGCAAAGGCACAAGAAGAGAGAAACGTGAATGACAGAATGGCAATGGGTGGTGCTCTCAGATGAGTCATACTTCTATTGGATCAATAATAATCGCCGTCTGCAAATATAGTGTTAACGGGGTGACAAGTCCATCCTAACCGAATCTGTATGTTCTCCCACAGTAGAACAAAGCAGCAGCATGCCTAAGGCACCATAGCGTACTCTACAAATTAACATCTGGTTTGTATTTAAGGCACTATGTTAACCCATAAGGCATTATCTTATTTTCGTGTGAATTTGGTGAAATAGAAACACACAACTAACGTTGGGGAAAGATTTTATTTTAAAGCATCCAAATAAAGTGATGATTAATTGTGCCTGACATTTTTTTATTATTAATGTATATATGTAGCGCAGAAGTGTCATTTTATATTAAGAAATAGTTTCCCCTTCTAAAAAATTACATAATAAAGAAATAAAAGTACTTTTCGTATAATAAAAAAAATGTTTCTCCGTCTTCCTCCCCCCTTTAATTTGTATGTACGTACATATACATGAATACAAACGTATACAGATACGTACATTTATATATATTTAATATTCAAATAATCGCAGACCTTATATTAAGAGTTCATTTTTGGTAGTTCAAGTTCTTGTTCTTTCTAAGACTCATCATACATAAAAATGAAAAATGTTGAAACTTAAATAAAATTAACCTCCTAAGTCCTCGAGGCCTTATGACTGAAAATCTAGAGGAGCAGTCTCAGACGCAGCGGTGACGTGCACAGACTACTTTTATAGGAAGAGCTTATATTTTAAAATCGCATAGATGAAAGTGCTGAAGCATAATCTTTATGCTAAAAATTAAAATTGCTTTGTTGCGTGAGAGAGGTTTGAACTCCCGAAATTAACTCTTGGGCACAGCAATGAGCAACGATGTCGTACTTTTTCCTTGGCCATGTTTTAACTAACAAATGAGTTTCCTATAAGTGATTTCAATTCGAATGGAAACCATTAATTTACGCAATGTAAGAACTCATTTAATTTGAATCCTAGTCAGAACATCTGATTAACATCTCTTTTATTCTGCATGATACTCTATGGTGAATCGAATTTTCAACCTGCGACCCTGCAGCTGAAAAAAATTACTACGTCTCCATAGATTTTAAATATTTACGAAAGTTCTCTCTCTCTCTCTCTCAGCTGGCAAAACTAAACGCATTCCACAAAAGTCTCGTCCAACGCTTATCAAAACCATTATCTATTCGTTCTAAATTGGTAGTTACTTTCAGTATTTATTATTGGTGATGGCAGTTTAAGTTAGTAAATTTCTTCAGCTTCGCCTTCAGTATTCTCATGCCTAAACATAGTTCGAATAAAGTGAAAAATAACGTGACAAAAACAGTTTAAAAATAAAAAAAAATAGATCTGGCATGATCCTTTGAAACTATAAACATTAGTGATTCTATTATTTCAAAGTCTAAGTTGCTTCAAAATAAATATTTATGGAATTTTCAATTCTCATACACAAAAATGTATTCTAAGAACTTCTATACTTAAAGTATTAATGAATGTTTGATATCAACATTTATTTGAGAATTTAGTTGTTATAAAAAAATAAATTTCTATTTTTTTATTTGTGTGTATATATAAAATTTAGTTCCTCTTCTAACTTATTCTTTTACTATCTTCTAACACAATTATCTTTACTTGAAACAATGTTTTGTTGTTTCATGCACAATAATCAAAAAACGTAAACTATGTGTAGAGTATAAACATATATCTTTATATCTTGAAGAATTTTCATAGAATGTTATAAACATTTTGAAGAAATTTGAAATTCATTATTCAAAATGTTTATAAATTTTATTGTTAGAAGCTGCATTTTCTCTCATTCGGCAATCCTATTTATCTTCACCAGGTACTTCCCATGAAAATCTTGCGTGCTCTCTAGAGAGCGACTTTATTAAAATTAAAATCAAACAAATCCACGAAAACATTTAAAATAGATGTGCACTAAAACATATTTTTTTAAAAGAATTTAAGGAGAACATATGTGAAACTAGACTGTAGCTTTTAAATTATTAAAATATGCATTTGAGATACTTTTTAAAACTCTTCAACTGTTAATTGCATGAACATATAAAATCAAATGTTTTCCATCTGAAGCACTTGTAACTTATTTTTTCTTCGTTTGTATTTTATTAGATTATTAACTCCCTATTTAAAAATAACAAGGAAGCTTTTGGTGACGAACCTCGTAATTTTGTACCATGGTCAAGTGATCCGATTGCTACTCTGTATCTTACCTCTTCAAACTTCTGCACCAAGTCAGCTTCAGGGTTTTTAACCTTGACGAATTTAACATGTGAATCAGCCCCACTAAGGTGTTTTTAGAGAAATCAAGACTCCAACGAAATAATGTCTGCCACCTATTCATGACCAAGACGGCATGGTTGTCTAACCTTCGTAATTAAGGTGAGTTGGAAACCTCTCTCTCTCTCAATACTGACAATGTTAAATTTGCTGTTTCCGATGTACATTTTCTCAAAATCTGTTATATCTACATGCTTGAAATTTTTCATGCAATTAAAGTATACCTCTCTCATTATACTGAAATGAGCTTTTAGATAATTTTGAATTTTTTAGTAAATTATAAAGTATTTTAACAAACGTTGCGAAATTTGACCCATTTTTCACTTCAAAAATTTGTAAAAAATAAATTTCTGAGTTTTTTACAAAAAGCTCGTTTCAGTATATATTAGACATCATTATAAATATTTCAAACAAAATTTACATACCTGTGAACAGTAGTTTCTCAGGAAAAGTACATCGCACATTAAAATTTACATTTTGAGATAAATTGATTTTAATGTATACAGTGAGAATTCTAATCGGCTAGGAAATAAAAAAATAAAAGACTCAATTTAAAATAAAAGATACATGTTTTGGTTTATATCAGACATTACACTTTTAAACAAAAATGAAGTACTTTGTTTACATTTTTCTCCATTAAAATGGGTGTGGCCCAGATTCAACGATTATTTAAAAATAGATTTTAAGGGTTTCTAAATATGCTAGAGGTTAAAGTAAGGTATTTTTAGAAACTTTAAAATCTATACAATTTGAAAATGTAAAAATCTCAAATTGTCAAAAAAATAAGAATTTAGCTTTTCAACACCCCTTAAAATAAGTAAAAAAAAGGAAATAAAATTATTTCCTATTTATGTTTAATTTTTAATAAAGTGTAAGATATTGGGACATGGTGAGTGTTCTAAATGAAGGTTTTACCGAAAGACGTACGTGACCATAACAGTCGTGACTTCCATGAGACATGGCGAATGAAGTCATGCGGGTAAAGAAACTGTTATTTGCTTTTTTAATTTTTTTTTTCTTTCAAATAATAACTGATTAAATATTTACTCTTCAAAAGGTTTAAATTTCGTTAATACTGAAAATAAACAGTCCACAAAGATGAGCTTAGCTGTTTGTAATAGAATCTTATTTATTGGAGTTGTTTTAAAAAGTCTCATCTTTAATTTATATTTTATCTATATGTATAAAATAAAATGTATCTGTATGTATTAAAATTTATTGTTATTTTAAAATTTATATGCTAAGTCACATTTTCACACATCACACATTTTCGGTTAGAAATCTTACTTTTTAAAATAAAAATAACAATTGCTCCTTTTTTTAAAATAAAATGTACATACATTGAGCAAATTATTTTTATGTCTGTACTTTGACGATTAGTGTGCTGTCTTAGTATTATATTTGCATCATTTAAATATTTTCAAATTTTCGTCTTTAATTTAGGAGCCTTTCTGATAAATTAGAGATACTAAGTCTTATTTTTTGTTGAAACTAATTTTGTCTATAAATTAAATTTTCCTAAGGATCTGTGCATTTAGTCAAGTTACTTAAAAAGTATTAAGGAAATTTTAAATTAATGTTTCAAATAACGATACAGATCATTAATATAGATTACGTTAAAATAATATGTGTATGTCAATAATCTAAATGATAAATAATACTATGTTAAGGAGACACGGTACCATCTTTAAATTTTTTTTTTTATTTTTAATATTTGATATTTGGTTTTAATTGTATTTTATAAAGGTTAATATTTAATAATAATTCCATACAAAAAAATTTTTAATTTGCTGCAAAATGTTTGTAAAATTTAAAGATTTTAAATTTTTTTAAACATTTTTAAACCCTAAGGCTTTTTTAAATATGTTTCTTTTCTTTCAAAAATTTTTCCAAGTACCTTATAATATACTACATAAAACTGTGCATGGGTTTTTTTCTGCTACTGCTCTTTAATTTTTTTATTAATTTTTTTATAGTTAAACTTACAAAAATTCTCGAAAAAACATTAATTTTGATTTTGAAATATTTTAGAAAAAGTACTAAACATGTTAGAGCTAATTCAATGCACAGTTTTACAAAACATACATTTCAGAACATGTATAAAAAGTTTCAAACATTTACTTCAATTATCAAAAAAGCCTTAGGGTTTTGAATAACAGTGTATGTACAAAAGTTCAACATGGAGAAAAATTAGTTTAAAGTTTTCATTTCTTGAATAGCATGATAAAAAATTCCTCCAATAATCTGAAACTTTTATATAATGTTAATTAATTTGTTTCAAACTGCTTACCACAAATTTTTAAAAAAATTTACAAGAATAAAAGAATATACTTGTATAATGAATATATAAAAGAAAGCAAACAAAAAGGTCAATATTTCATAAAACATTATCTTAAAAAAATTACACACACATTTTAGAGTTTATTCCATGCACAGTTCTATACTACTATAATAAACAACATGTACACAAATATTCATACTCTTTTTTTTCCAAAATTTTAAAAGCCTTAATATATTGAAAATTGTTCCAAAATGGAAGAAAATGCAAAAAAAAAAATCTTTTTAATTTAATGCTTCTTATAAAGAACAATGTTTCACAAATAAAATATATAAAAATTGGAAATTTACAACCAATAATTTGCTTATATAAGTTTCTTGAATGTTTTTATAGTAATTACGTGTTGAAATTTCAGATATGGGAAATACAGCATTATTGAAATAAAGTGTGCAAAACTACGAGAAATTCGGAGTTTCACTGTTGACTGCAATTGCTTTTCTTACAGATTAAATTTTGTTAAATTTCTAACATTCAATCAATGTTATAAAAATTTAAACATAATATAATATAATATAGTAAACATAAATAAAAATAAAATAAATTAAAATATTGCATACGTGATCAACAATTTAAAAATTTCCTGCTTTATAAGAAACACCTTCTTTTTCACGAAAGATTTTCTCTCTGCGTTTACGAGCTAGTTTGATTTTTTTCTGTACCAAATTGTACATTACTTTTCTTCTTTTTCTTTGATGTATCCTTCTAAAATCTTTATAAATTGCTAAATTTTTCGCTATGCTGTTAAAATAAATTTTATTTTCTTGTTGCATAAATTCAAGTGTTTGCAAAATTCCAACGTTAAATTCAGATACTGCAATATTCACTCGTTTCAATGACGCTGATGATATTTTAGAGCACTTACTCCAAATGATGCTGTGCAGAGTTTCATTTGAATTTTGAGTCATGCACCGAATGCAACGCTCCAATAAATCATTCGAAGCAAGTCTTTGGTAAATTGGCAATACTTTTGCCAAATGAGCCTCATTCACTGGTGTTTTTGTTAGTCTTTTGTGCGAACCTGGTTTTCTACCATTTGCAATAGCTGATTGATAAAAACCCCAAGACTCTTGACCAGAAGGGCATTTAAAGTGCTGTGGGTTTTAATCAGTGGAAATGCTATGGTATAAAGTAGCATATATGGTAGTCTTCATGTTTTCAGCATTGCCTTTGTTGCTTAAAATGGCATTCTGATAATATTGCGTAAGCTTTTTTATGGTTTCATTTTTCAAACTGCCATAAGATTTTCCACCGAGAGTAACTCCTCTTGAACGTCATTCCTTTACACATTTTCGGAGAGCTGTTCCTAGTCGCTTACTCACATGATTCACACACTCTTTTCTTTGTTTATTTTAACATCTCCATAGACTTTTGATTCAGTCAGATGTTGAAACGCTTTGGAATCACCATCTGAAAGTACCGTTGTGTATCTAAATCCAATCTTTTCAGATCTCGACCACAGTTCGGATGCTGCATGGACTTCCATTGAACCTGAAGAGCCACAATGGTTTGCATTGCAAGAATCTTTATGACCGTTAAACCAAATCTCGTACTCAGCTGAATTTTTTTAAGTTCACCTTTGGCTATTTCACACTCTTTACAATATTTAGATATTACTTTAAAATCAACAACATATCCCGTCAGCATGTCTATGACACAGCCAATTCCAATCTGAGATGTGTGTATGCCTCCTGGTCAACCATGTACCATCGAAAGAAACCGCAATATTGGTTACACCACTGTTTTCTACATTGTATGCTTTCTTAATTTCACTTCTGATGCGATGGAAATGTTTCTCGGATGCTTTCACAAGTGAAGAATGCAACATCTTTTTGTAAGTCTTAAAAGTTCTGCTGGACATTAAATGCATATTCATAAACATGCAGAACTTTTCAAGAGCTTGATATCCACGTCCGAAACTCAAAAATGCTTGTGTAGATCGTAAATTAATATCATAAGGCTGATTTAGTCCACTTTTTTCATTAAAAATATGCTCAGAAGTTTTCATTTCATTAATAATATCAGTGCAAGAATCACACACAACTTTAATATTTTCACAAAATCCATAGGCTCTTCCAAAATTTACTCGCAAAGAAGCATTTTTGCAAGTATTACATAGAGTATTTTTAAAAAGATTTGTTAATGCATTTTTATCAATAATGACGTATGTTGGAGATCTGGATATACCAGTATATTTTTCATCCAAACGAGAAAAAGTATTGCATTCTTCTTCAAGTTTTGCACACCTCACGTTAGTGTTTTGAGAAACTTCTGAACTTGTTTTAGCATCTGGAAACCACCTCTTCAAAGCTTTCGTTGTGGCAGATTTAGTACGTTTTTTAGGCTTAGGCATGTTAACTTTTAAACTTTTTGGAGAAATCACCAAATTCCTTGTCGTAAAGCAACTCTTTTCTTACTCTTCAGAACACAGAGTACAAAAATATAGCTTAATTTGTAGGAACAGTACAAAGAAAAAGCAGTAGAATAACTCTCATATAATCAAAAGAAAACAATTATTTCATTTCAGTTTAAACACTAATCAGCGTGGAGTAAAAAAAAAGTTAGTTCCTTATTTATCAGGCTCTTTCTAGCAGACGATCTGAAAAGTGGGCGTGGCAGCTTTGTTTAGTCTACTGACATGCAGCAAAAATGGATAAATAACTGAATAAAAAATATAGATACAACTCTGAAATTTTGCAGACACATTAAGAAGGATTAAAAGCATCATATAAGCCAATAAAAAAAATCGATAGTTTGATGATTTTTAGGGTACCATATCGCCTTAATTGCAAATATCCACCCTTAATTTGTCCACTCACCTCAACAACTTCTAAGGTGTTTCCCCCCTTTTTTTAACAATCGATACAATTTAAAGTAGGTTGATAAAAAGACTATCAACGTATATGTAACAAAATGACGTGATGATGTAATTAAACTCCCAATCTCTGAGCAACTAACACCAAGTTTTCTGTAGTAGATGGATTTCTATTTTAAAACCGACAATGAAGTAGTTGTAGAAGCCATATACTTGCCCCAAATACTAATATATCTCTAAGAATTGTTTACTGATCAGGCAGTAAAGCTTCGTGATCATCGTGAACAATGACATAATTAAACTACTAGTATTTATATAATTAGAAGGAATGCAAGCCACTGGTACAATCCTAGTAGATACCCATTAGTATGGAGTAAACTTGAAAGATCCTTTATTAAATTCATTAACAGGAAGTAATAGTAACACATTCAGCAATATGTGCCGTGATAATTGCAGTTATTTTTTTTCTAGCTCAACTTCAAATTACTTTATTTAGTATTTTAGATCTGCGTGTTGCTTTAACTCTGAAGAAAAGTTTCAGTAAAAAAGTTTCAAAAACATCAAGTAAAATCCCATGTTAATTTTAAGAAGAGTCATAGTGAAACAGTTTGCTGGAGGGAATTGGAGAGAATATCTGGGTAATATCACCAAGAGTCCGTAACACCAATGAAAATCAATATTTGACCATTACAGTTAGGCCTAAGAGCAATCTCGTCATCTTCATACCGACAAAGAAACCAAAGTTTCAAGGATTACCTTTTTAAAAGGCTGCAGAGAGATGACTGTTTTCAAGAAGATCTGCTGTTTACGTTTCATTCACCTCTTCTTGCAGAATAATCCGCATACACGGTGAAAAAGAATGGCATTGGACATGTTGTTAGTATAGGAAACTATTGTATTCCTTAATGAATGTGTATTCAGGTTAACCACACTGATTCCTGACACGATTTTCATCTGGGGAGTGAACCACTAAACTTGTAAATAACTTTTAACATTGTAGACAGAGAGGAGTAAGATATGGGAGGTTTCAGGACCTGGGAAGACATCATGTTCGACTGATGCAAATGATTCCATGTCTTTTATAGAGGTTCTGTGACTGCTGTGAGATATAGAGAAGAAATTTGGGATCCTTAAATTCGATTTTTGAGGGTTGACGTTAATCTTTATATCCTTTTTATGGATGACAAAGCTCGTCCATACAGATTCACCTAGAAAGACAAATTGCTGAAAATCAGAACATATGCCGGATTAATCTACCAACCATATCTCTAGCAAGATGTAAACTTCATAGAGGAGATTTGGGCTGTCATTAGGGAGAATAATTACAACTCATCTATACCCATATCCACGGATTTGAAAAAAACATTTTTGGTTAAGGGGGATCTACTGCGTCGGGGATTCTTGAACTGTCACTTTTTCAGAAGCATTTAAAATTTTAAAAGCTGTATAGTTGCAAAGAGAGGGGTATTTTTTTTATTAAAAGGGGGTACGGCACGTCCATAGGGGCTCATGTTAAATTGCGTAGGTTTATGTACCTTTTTCAGAAACTACTTACTTCTAATGAATAAAAGTTTTACAGTATGGTATGTGCACTATCAATAACACTTTAAACAAGGATTTTGTCTGTTTGTTAAAAGTTAATTTAATTATGAATGTTTTAAAAACGGTCTAATTTTTTCCCCTAAAATTTAGTTTAAAAAAGTCATATTTAAAAAGGTTCACTAGATATATCTAATTCCCTACTTTAAAATATGTATACATGTTTAAAGTATGTTCACTGAAAATTTGAGGATTATCAAATAAGTAGTGTTTCAGAAAAAAGTACATAAAGTGAAAAATATTACATTTCGAGAAAACAAGCTTTAAAGTAAAAAATTGTAATTTTTTGAGCATTTACTTCTTTAGTACTTTCCAGAAGCATATGAAGCATTATTTTTTACTCTCTGCTCATGCAAAAACTCTTCTAATCTTTTAATTATTTTTTAATAAATTTGCATTTTTGGGGGATCTACGTGTATCTAGTTTTTTGAAGTATGACCCACAGTTATAAATTGGTTCAATATCACAATGTTTTATGATCATTATTTTTACTTCATGAATCATATTGAACCGTGCAATAGCCATATTTACCCTTAATATATATTTTAGAGTTTTAACTTCACAAATGTAGATGTATATAGCAATCACTGACATATGGTGTTGTTAACTGATTCATTTGGGTTTCTCGGCCTTTCCTTGTAACATTTTTAATAACTTAGGATCACCTAGATCTCTAAAAATTGGCTTCATTTAATTCATTATGGTGTACGTGTTTATGATCATAGTGCATTTCGTTACATTCAACTTCTGTCTTTTGAAACTTGCACCAGGCATTTATAATCGCAGGACACAGTACGTGATGACGGTTCTCTTTTGAAGACAGAAAAGGAACATAAACAGCCTAAGCAGCAGTTTTAATGCTGTGTGTAGATCATTGATATTATTTCTAATAGGCATACCATTATACCTTTGAATTTTTGGAATTAAAATGTTGGTGAGTCGGTTAGGAACTCTTAGGCTTTTTCCATCCACTTAAATTTTTATTTTCTCTGTTTCGTTTCTAAGATCAAAAAGGCGTGTACTCATACACTTTTGAATAAGCCCAATACATTCTAATTTTTTAACTTGAACATCATATCGATTCACGCTCATCAGAAACTTATGCAAGGGAAAACACAGGTGCTTCTAGCAGATCTCATTTGATGTGCGTCAAGGAGTATCTTCATTTAAGAAATAAATAAAAATACTTCTAATTATCGTAGTTACTCATATCATATATCCTTTAAACAAAAATACTTGAACTTTTAGAAAATATAAAAAAAGGGAAAATCGATAATTTTTTTTAAAAATTCATGTGCCGAACCCTCTTAACACTAGAACGTCCGTGATTTCGATTACCCTTAAACGTCGCGGTGTCATTTTGACACCACGACATAAATATATAAAATAAATGTTTTGACTAAATAATTGCAGGACTACTGTTCAGTAGGGTTTAGTTTTAAGTCTTTTTTAGTATTATTTCATGCAATTAACATGTTTTATGGCCCTTTATATCATAAGAAACTGACGTTGACATTATGTTTCGTGAAGTTTGTTGGACCACTGCTTTGTCGCAAAACATTTCGAGTCACAAATCTGCCAGGAACATTACTATTATGTGGTATCCATTCTGTGCCATCCCTAGCGATATACTTATCAGAATTTACTGGAATATAATCAATTATATCTGTTTTTACTTCAGATTCTTCGCAGTCACTTTCTTTCAATCTTATGTCTTCTTCATAATCTAAATTAGAACCGATTATATATATATATATATATATATATATATATAATTCACAGAAATCTGTCGCAATAAATTAGCAATTTCATCAGGGCTCAGACCTCTTCTACGAGCCATCATTTCAGGGTCATCTGTTCTGCACAAAATTCGAAAATCGAAGGATATTATTATTATTTTTTTTTTAATGAGCAGATAACGAAATGCTATATAACGAAACATTTAGAGGCAACAATTTTAGAAGAATAAGATTCGTTTCCGCTGCTAACCCAATATAACACTGCATTCAAGGTCAAATAAATGAGTGATACTACTTTGGGAAGTTTGTTTTACTAATACTAATGATGAACGACAGCTGTTTATGATGATAAATTCTCTTGGTGTCGAAATGGTACCAGCGGACGTTCTAGGTATTTTAGTTGTAAAATTTCTCCTAACTAACCTCTAGAACCACACATCTTTTACTGTGTAATTACCATGGAAAGTATTTAAAAGTCACAAAACATTTTCAAATTCCCTGTAAAATTTAGAAAGAAGAACAAATTGAACCGGCCCCAGTGTCAAATTGACACCGATGGACGCTCTAGTTTTAACACATTTTTTATTCTAATCTGTTTCCCGTCGCTTAGACTTCCTTCACTAAAAAATAGTCTTACAATCAATCTTGAGTGAGTATAATATCTATTGAATCGTATTTTTTTGTATTGTACCAAATTATGTAAATGTATACCTAATTCCATTAAAATATTACCAACATATTTAGAGATACTCATTCAAAACTGAAAATCCTTTAGTTCTGTTGTGAAAACAGTGTAGAAAAAGGGATTTATCAATTAATATTTTAACGATTTTTATTAACCAGGTAATCCAAATATTGTTAAAAATTTTATATAGCTTAGGTCTTTTGTTAAAAACTTTAAATTGGGGGAAGGGTATACGCTAAAATTATTCTTCAATCCGTATCTCTCAAAACTATTAAAATGAAAACAAATTTTTACACGAATAGGAATTGGGAACTTAATATTAAACTGCGAATAAGTATTTAACTTTTATTTCCTAATGTATCATTTGTATTGGAGACGACAAACTTCATGCAAACATAATCAAAATTTCTTGATGACTAAAAGCAGCATTTAACTTCTAATTATTCTTAAATAATATAATACTCTGTATCCGAATTGAATATAAATTACTTAATTAAAGTTGTTTAGATCGTGAGGTCACGCAACAGAACAGTTTATATTTTTCTTTAAAAAAATACATCAGATGTTCCTGGTACGATAATTACTATGACTTATTGATGCATTCGAGAAGAGTATGTAATGTATCCAACGGATCATTACAGATGGTAAAAACCATCCTAGTGGAAGAGACAAGTGTTTGCCAGTAGTTATCAATCTAAAAGTACTTGAAAGAAAAATCTGCACTAATTGTGATACTTTTTATTAATTATGATGCTGTTTATTACATGCTTTCATTAAAGCATTTATCATTTGCAGAAGAGGATAAATTGTATGAAAGTTCCTTTATTTTGAAAAAAAAAAAATGAACGAAAACCTTTGCGTGCGTTTCTTCTTTTAGCAGATGTTTAGGGCAAAAATAATGACATGAAATTAAACGTGAAGTATGGATAAATTATGAGGATAAATATGTATCGTTGGTGAAATATTACTAAATAGTTGAGCCCCAATAAATGGTGTTTATATACTTTTGAAATAACATTCTAAAAAGTAAAATATCCTAAATGGAAGTTGGCATGTGTTGCAATTCTACAAAAAAACAAGTAATCAAAATAATAATAATAAATAAATAAATAAAATAAATAAATAAATAAAAATCAATAAATTCCTACTTTAATAGAAAAACTTACCGGCACCATCTGTTACAGATAAATCTATAACTTAATCAAAATTAACTCAAAATAAATTTAAAATTAAAAAATAAAATATAATTAATAAATAAATGTTTGAAAAAATTGAATTAACATCAAGTTTCCTCCAATACAAGTTTAAAAAAATGTATTTGTACATCATTGGATGGATAAAAAGTATTTTATTATCGATTGGAAATTTGAATTAGATATATATATATATATATATAAATATTAGGGAGAAAGTGAACTAATAGTAGGAATTGAAAAATTATGAAATTAAACACAATGTTTTGGTATTCATCAAGTATAGGTTCTCTGACAATTGGACTCAAATTAAATCTCCTTAGAAACAAATAAAACCTTGGCACTCAAGACATTCCATGCAAAAGGTTTGATGCACGTTAAACTTCTCGAGGCTTTAAGTCCTCACGTTGGCATAATATGGAAATGTGGAGAGCTTGGTATCAGCTCAGGAATCATCCTCATTACTTGATTGGATTGTAGTTCAAAATTACGAGGACCGGCGTCGATAGCCCACATGTAGATTATATATATATATATATAATTGCAGTACTAATATATATATAATAATAAGACCACCAACTGAAACACAGCTTAATTTTGTACTTCTTTTGTAGAAAAATGTTCATCTGCTTTCTTTAAAGCTGGATTTGACACTAAGTCAATCCCGATAGACCAGTGGACCACCAAGATATTTTTGGGTGACCACCTTCACTAAAATCTAAGACGTGCAAACTAAAAAAACATATTTGTGGAACACCGATGCCAACTAGACTGGGGAATTGGATTTTTACAATCCATACGACTATGTGTAGACGACTCGTGTACCATAATTGGAAGCACACGATGACGCTTAACACATTCTCTGCCACTGCAGGGAAATAAGTAATCACCGAGATGCCAGCCTTAGAAATGAGTTTATCCCCCGCCCCATACGCCAACTACAGGGAGGAAAAGAACGTTGATCAGCTCTTTCCGCGATAACACGGGATTGGCTACTAAAACATCACCCCACATTTTGCGCTTCCACGGGATTGATTTCTTATGTTTACGTTAATCCTGCGATGGCGCAAGACCGAGCGAACGTGTTAAGTACATACGTTGAAATCAGATTCATCGGTTTACATCTGTTCACTACTCGCTGCATTGAAATCGTCCACGGTCTAGCAGTCGCTCATAGTTGTTCAAACATTCAACTTGAAACTTTTGTGCTGCTTGCGTTTTGTAGAAAAAATTTATTTCGTTATATCTTGAAAGAAGTGTATGTCAAAAACAAGTAAGGAAAACATACAATTTTAATGTAGACCAGGAAAAACAGTTTTTCTTCACAATGGGGTGAATGCAAAATGTGTGTGCTATGTATGTCATGCAAGTTTGGCATTTCTGCAATGTAAATGGACGCAAGCAAGAAACGCTACTAAAATGTACTGATACCCATGTGATTCTTTATCTATTAAGCTTAATTTACTATTTGGTCGACAAACATCTTACCATATTTATTGGATTCTAAGCCACATCCCAAATTCCGAACAATTTTTATGAAAAATGAAAAATAGTGTTAAATAGGAAACCGAGATATCCCATTTTAGAAAACCGAAATCATTTTAAACGAATCAAATGACTTTTTTTTCTTCGATTCTAAGCTGCACCCGATTTTTAGTAATAACATTGAAAAAAAGCGGCTTTCATTCGAATAAATACGGTAGCAAATAATAAATATTGTAGACTTTCTTTTAGCTCAGCACACCTGTGGACTGCAACACCTTTAAAAAATTAAATGTAGACCGTATCTTGTAAGAGTCTGCCCACCCCTGCTTTAAAGTATACAAAATGTTTTACATACTGCTGCACAAAAGTTTGTATACCTATATAAATTCACATAAAGTAGTCTTTATGTGAATATGTGAAATTTCTGTGATTTTTTTTTAGCTAAAATTACCAGTATTTTTCAAGCCATTTTTTCAGCCTTTCATCATACATCTGTTAAAACAATGGATGGTATTCAATGAAGAGAAATGTATTGATGATGTTTTTTTCGATTTTAACCAAAAGCTGAATGAAAAATAAAAACATCATTTGAATTGGTACATGAGCATCCTTTCTTCCCCATCACCCCACATGAAATTTTTAACACATAATTTATTCTGCACAGCACAATTTTCTATATTTAATACGAGTGGACCTAAATGTTTTTAAGACATAAGCCTACGTTTTGACAACAACGTCATCACAGAATCGCAGCTCGCCGCTATCACCCAGCTTCATTACAACGTACTTTAAAAAAATCATAATGGAGTTTGATATTTTTTTTTACTTATTTTAAATGATAAACAAATAAAATATATACATTTAAATTGAAATGAAGATAATAAGTCCTTTATTTTTCATGAGTACAAATAAATATGAACAATTGAAAAAATTGCTATAAAAAAAAGGAATAGAAGTAGCCAGACTCAAAAAGTGAATAGCATAGGAAATGAATTGGATAAAAGCAATTTCTATGTATTGAATATAAAAAAATTCAAGAAACACATTTGCATTTATAAAGTTTTCCTTCAAAAACATCTAAATTCTCAGAAAAAGATCTTCAGAAAATGTTTTTAAATCACTCACGAATATCGTTATTGTATTGAAAAAGTTTATAAAAACAATTGAAAATTGAAAAATAATCCCCTGTTTTTTCCCCATTAAGAGCAAATGAAACAAAAAATAAATATTCTGACGTTACATTTCTAATTCATAATATATTCATCACTAAAATATAAATCGTTTAAAAAAATTTGAAATGGAATCTAGACTCATTACGTTCATGTTTGACCATGAAACTTGAGATCATAATTAGTAAGCTGATTAATTCTTTGAAAATACTTAATTTCAATAAATTTGCAGTAAAATTTAGAAACCACAGAATTTTGGTTTGAACGTTGAAATATATCCACCCATTTTCTTTTGAGCAACAATTAATTATAAATTTTCTTTCGATATTAAAACCTGTATTATAAGTTTTCTTATCATCATTTTCCTTTCGATCCTTCATTATTATTAATAACGATTTTATTTCATTTTTAATCACAATGTAGCTGTTTTTATAGCATTATATATTAATTTATATGTAACTTCAAGAACAGTTTTATGTAATTTGTATAATTTGAATTTTGTTTTATATAATGATTATAACATGTAGCGAGTTATATATATATATTGCGCATTTCAACTAGCCTCTAAGCAAACCTATTTTATGCAATTGAGAACCTTGCATAGGGTAGGAACCGTGATATACGAAGATTAAGATTGCTATTTTTTTTATTTTTTTATTGAAAACAATTATATAATTCCCCGTGCACCACAAAGTATCACACGGGGCTTACAGAAGTAATAAACACACATTCAGGTGAAGCAAAAATTAAAAAAAATATTGAGGTTAAGAAAGAAATAAAAATATTTACAACAAATTCTCAAAAATATTTGAAAGCATTTCTAGTAGAAAGGAGTTGTTGAAAATTCGGAGGCCAATTTATATGAAGTCCCTTGAAAGCTAGTCTTAGGATTTTTTGGCACAATGTTTCGCTCCAATCTGAAGATTTCTATTTGAAGTAAGAAAATAGAGCATGGGAAGACTAATAGTGAGGAGTTGTTTTTGTGATAGCAAGATGAAGTACTAACAGAGCGTATACGTTATTTGAAGCTAGAATTAGTTTGAAGCTCGTGAAACTGTGATCAACTAGATTTCTGGAGTTTGAACTTGAGTAGTAGTGACATGAAGCCAAGTTTTAAGAGTTAAGTGAATCTTTTATTGGTATTAGATTTTACTGAGTTCATTTCGTTCCTTTGTTTTATTTTTATACTTTGAGGTATTACGCCTGGATTAAAAAAAGTTGTTGAGTTTTAACATGTCTGCTAATTTGTCCACACTCAACACATTAACACAAACTCAAACTTTAATAACACTATTTCAATGTATAAGCTAAAAAAGTTGTATGTAGCTCCTTTCGATATTAAATCTCTCCTTATTCATCTTTCTTTTAAGGTGACAGAACTAAATTTTGACTCGGGAGGTGTTTTAAAAAAATTTTTGGTCAAAATATCGATTTTTTTTTTTTGATCTTATTTTTAAAATTAAAATTTTTTATTTTTTGTAAATCTGTTGAAATTTTGTTTCTATCAAAATTTAAAGAAGCCAAGTTAAAACTTTCAAAATTTTTACTTATTCATAAATTTCTCGGACCGGAAATGGTTTTCTGCTAACCGGAAGTGCCCAGTTGTTTGCTTACTTTTTCTCTTTCATGGTATATGACAGGAAATATTATATTTAAAATATAAAAATATTTAGTCAAAAATTTAAAAAATGAACTTTTAAAAAAATAAATATAAATGTATTTGGAAATACTTTTTTCCTTTTATTTTAAAACCCCAAAACAAGTTTTTTTTTTTTTGACTTTGTTTACATATGCTTTTTGATTTTTCATGCTGAAAAGAATTGAAAATAAAAAGTTTATTTGATTGTTTTATTCTGTTTTATTTTAATTTAAAAAATGGTTTAGAAAAGTGTTGCTAGAAAGCGCAAGTAATAATTTTATGGTAATAAATTCACAAACACTTCAAAAAATAACAGCACTTCAGCATTTCCCTAGATGTACTGCTAGCTCTTAAAAATTTGGGGGAAATGGGGAGTTTGTCAACTGCAGAAGAAATACCTAGTCCTGTTTTTTTGGGTAACAAAATTCGTTGACCATGTTGTGGAAGTTTTTGCTAAATTTTGCTGCTCAAAATGTTTTGCTAAAAAAGTGGGGCTATTTGAGGACCCGGTTTAGTTTTTTCCCCCCTTTTTAAAAAATGAAAAGTGTTGTGACTTCTTTTTTTGCTTTTCCCTTCATAAAAAAATTTGTAAATGCCCTGTCATAAATACCAGGCTAGTATTTTGGTATGCGGCAGATAGGAAAAGGGTTTTTTGCTGGGGCTTTTTAAAATTATGCTCAGCTTTTAAATTTGCCTCGTCAAAAAACTGCTTACAAAAACCCCGGGAAAACCAAAAGTTTTTAAAAGTAGTTCGGGGTAGCTGGGGAATCCATGATAAAAGCTGCTACTGAAATTGTGGAGAAAAAGAAAAAATCTCTCATCCGATTTTTGGAAAAATGGGCATATCGGTGGAAAATGGCAGTAAAAAGGGGCTAAAACATCTATGAAGGGCTGTATTGCTGCAATACCCAGTTGATACTGGAAAGGGGTTTTAGCCATAAAAGTTATTCGTCCTACTGTCCTACATGTAAGAAAACTTCAAACTATCCCAAGAAACTTTGAATATAACCCATAAAAAACCGACCACATATGTCAGTGAAAATTTTTACAGATTCTTCATAAAAAATGGAAATTGTGGGGGCTTCACGAAAAACCTTCGACCCAAAAAAAACCCCGAAGACTTCAATACACTCAATATTATGGGGAGGGTTTGACCCCAAAAGCTTTCATGAGTGAAAAGACACTTATGGAATAAACAGTGTGCCCAAGTTTGAGTGCTTTTTCCCTTTAAACAAAAAGAGTGGGCTCGCGTCTGAGAAAAATAAAACAAAAGGACTGTCTGGAAAAGGGCAAATTAACCGGAATTTTATCGACAGACTTCAAAATTACTACAAATTGCTGTTCCAGCAATGCCCGGTAACAAATGCCATGCAGAAAAATTAATTGCTGCGTTATATCCGTATCAAGTGATGAAACCGATGCATGGTCAATCCCCAATGGGGGAAAAAGCTGGGTGTTATTTTTCAGCGGGGGGTTTGGCAAATGGAACAAAATGTACCAAAAATATGCTGGTTTATCAAATGATTTTTTTAAATAAGATTAAACCAGTATATTTAGGGCTACCCAGGGCAAATATTTTAAAATAAATCTTACATGGACGCACGCAAAATGCCAACGGGAAATGTTTTAATAAATAGTTTGGCAAAAAATACCGAAGGAAGTATTTGTTTCGCTCAAAACAATTAAATTTGGGTCGTATCATGCTATTATACACTTCAATGGAAAAGGGTTAAATGGGTGTCCCAAAAGTTTTTTTAAAAAGATGAATAAAAAAAATCCCGGGGTGTTTACCTTCGGGGATATAAACATTTAGATTAACTCAGAATCCGTGAATCGATTCCAAAAGTAGACCCCCAAACAAAAAAATCAGGGAAAAAATTTTAAAAGCACTTAAAAGAAAAGACAAATGTGTTTTAGAAGTCAAAGATGGGAAGAATTATAAATCCGGGTTTCATTTTTAAATTTGAAAATAAGTGTTTTCTTGTAATCAGAATAGTTTAATGTTATTTTTTTCGTTTTTCTCAAAAAAGGGGTTTTTTACATTTTTCTTACCGAAAAACACAATATCTCAAAAAATTATGCTTGAATGAAATAAAAAAATTTTATATGTATGTTTTTTAAAAACTTATACATGGAATAGTAATTCTTAAAATTTTTGTGTTAAGTAGAAATTTTTATGTAGCAATAAAATTAAAAAATTTTAATAGCTTTTAAAAGAAAATTTCAACGTATAGAAGCTCGAAACACAATAACTTCCCACGTGATGGTAAATTCCCAAAAAAAGAGTCTATTCTCTAGATAAAAGGTTTATGCTATATTATTCAATTTACAAAATGTCAATATATTTATTTTTTTTTTTCAGTTATCATGTTTTTTTTCGTAAAAATCTTATATTTGCTTATTTTTTTTTTTTAAAATACCCCTTTTACAGTAAAAAAGTACCGAACAAAACTTTTTTTGGGTGTTTTCTAATTTTAGAGACACATAGGTCATAAAATCTGCATTTACAGGCAAAATTCAGGTTAATTCAAAAAATTTTCTTCGAAGGTGCTCTGTTACCTTAAATCGTTAAGAGAAAGCATTTTCTACAGAATGATCTTCAGATTTCTTTATTTCGACTTAGTACGTTTTTAGTATTTTACCACTCTAAGGAACTTATAAAAAAACAAGTTTTATTATAAGAATTTTTGTAAGTAATACTGATATGAATTAGTTTAATTTTAATTATAATCTATAGTACTCATAAATACGACGGCAGCCTTAAAGTGCAACTTGAATGTACTATCAATTATCCATCTCATTTCCCTAGTATTAATATAGTAAAAAATAGAAAAGAAAATGAATTATGTTATTTTATACAAATAATTCCAATCCGAATCTCATATGTAAATAAAAACAAATGATAACAAAAATACTTGTCTGCCTTCAATGAGTTAGCTCTCATTTTTTTCAGAGATTCCTTCTAGAATCTATTCAAGTTAACGACTAAACAGAAAGAAACATCAGGAATTTTCTTAGAACAAGCTAAAAAATGAGGAATATAATATAAGGATATATGCAAATGAGACGCAATTAAAATCAGCTTAGAAAAATGATAATGCATAGATTCCTTTATAGAATACACTAATGCAATAGATTTATAAGGAATATCGTGCTATTGTTTATATCTTTGATTTTACAAAATATATATATATATATATATAGCTTTACAATAGATATATATGTAACACTTTCCAAAATTATTCCTATAGTATTTCATGAGTAACAAGTTTAAGTTTATTCTCCTTACGTAAATATTTTTAGATTCAACAAATATCGTATAGAAAATATTGTAAAATACGCTAAAAGCAAGTAGTGATCACTAAAAGTACATGAAACATTTTCCGATTGATTGAATATTAACGTCGCACTGTTCAGCTACACGAGGGTTTTTGGCGACGGACCACGTCATTTTGAACCATGGTCAAGTGACGTGGACGACATCTGAGCTGCAACCCCTCTCCTAACTACCACACCAACGGGAGGACGTTTCAGCTCTCGACAGATTTAACGTGCATTGCTGCCCGACACGGCGGGTCTTTCGTGGTAATGGGCTCGAACTCGTGACAAGGCAAGCCACGATCCGATACCTATACCACTCGGCTACCGCGGCCACGAAACACTTTCTGAAGGCATGCATTATAGTAACATTTAACCAGAGATATTAATTTTATGTCAACACTTTCCTTCTATAAATTTTATTCCTTTCATTTTTTTTAACTATTTTTTTTATTTCAATAATTAAAATTGTTGGACCTTTAAAATGAATTTCCAAAAAATATCATCATAAAAACTATTTTCATGCTCCAAAGTGATCAAAACTGAAAACTTTAAAAATATCATACATTTTAAATAAATCTCTTCTTTAAAAATAGAACAAAGCCTCATTGATGAAATAATTAAACATATAAAATGGAACCTACAATGTATATAAATTTAAGGAACGGGAAAAGAAGAATGATATTACAGGTACAGATTACAATATACGGCAAAGACAATGACAGTTAAAAGAATCTAGTCCAGCTTAAGTGAAAATGAGTGGAGTCATAAAGGTTACCTTTCTGTTTTATGTTCCAGTAATAAAAAGTTTAGTAGTCGCTACAAAAGAATAACGCCGGCTGACCATGTTTTATAAACAGCTTTGTTATAGATTATTTTTTTCGGAATCAATTGTTTTCAGATTACGTATATTTCGGAATATAAACGGATCACGTCCTTTAAAACTGAAGATTCTTTCTTGTAAAATATTTTTTTATGTTTAACGATTGATCTACAAGCGCGTAGAGTAAAAGCCAAACTTCTACGTATATCTTTTGGCTTGAAAATTCATCCAATTGCTGTTGAATATATTTCAAATTTTCAACCAACATTTTCACAAATTATTGAATAAGGATACATCAGCTGACCAGATACTGCAGGACAATTTCTATATAAAATCTATAGCAGAGGTAAGAATTAAGTCGACCGCGATCGACCTGGAGACCGCCAAGATATTTTAGGGTGACCACTTGAAGATTAGCATTAAGTATTTATACACTGAAATATTCAAGATCGGTGAATATTTTGCAGACTGACTCTTCTGCGGAATATAACTAAGATAACTAAATTTAGGTTAAAATGTTTCCCTTTCTCTGTATTATTTTGAGTGACTATTAGTATTATTATGTTTCTCGCGTTCTGTTTAAACGCGGACTTATAGGTATATATATATAAAAGTGTAAACATTTTTTACTGTAGTTATGTGTACGTATAAGAGTACATATTCTGTATTTATTATTAAGTTATAATAAATTTTGTGGACATTTTTCTCAGTTCACCACACCTACGCGATTGGGTGGACACAACATCTTGAAAAAAATTAGAAATAGCCCGCGTACCCTAGAAAAGTTTACCTACCTCTGCTCTATAGTACTACCATAGAGATAAGCAGACTATCTGGTATAAATTAAACACGCACTACTTATTTTGAGGCATTTAATAAGGCGATGTGATGAATTTATTCTGGATTGCTTTAAGTGGTTGGTAATATATTTTCCTATTTTTTAGAATTATCCATTTTCAGCGGAAAATATATAATGAAATATCATTACTATAGTTCAAGTAAATTTGTTTTAAATTACAATTTAACTAGAATTTTTTGAAAGAAATTACTTTTATGAATAGTTTCCTAAGTATTCTTATTTGATTATTTTATGAGCTAAAAAAATGTTTTCTATTGTATGGACATTATTTTCCTTATATTCTATGTTCCGAAAAGAGAGATAAATATTTTAATTTAAACTATCGAAGGAGTTATGTTAGTTTTTAAAGGCAATGTAAATCTGATAATTTATTAATGTCGCACTTAGAAATAACACGAGGGCTATTAGTGACAAACCCCTCATAATTTTGAACCACAACAACGGATGATTCAATTTTTGGACTAGCATATTTTCAGGAGGATTTTGAGCCACGACATGGATCAGATCCTCTACACCAGGGGTGGCGAACCTTTATGGATCAAAGTGCCATTTTTTCTGACGAAATGTTTAATGAGATTTAGACGTGCACTCAAATAATTTTGACTTGCGAGTATTGGGCAAATAAAAAACAAACAAATATTAACAACTCAAAACTCTTCATTTAGTACAAAAAAAAATACATTTTACACTGTAATGTTGTAAATGTTTTAGTTATACGGTGAAATTCAAATTAAAGTAATATTAATGTGACTTCTTCTGTTGAAGATTAGAACTTTAGTTTTGATTAAATGCAAAATAAACAAGTTCCCCCCGCCTCCGCCCCACGCCCGATCACTCGTGTTTGTTAGTAATACACTGCTGGTCACCGTAAATGCAACACCAAGAAACACAAGAGATAGCAGAACAAAATTTATTTTGTAGATAACATGTTGACCAAGTATCAAATGATTAAATTTATAGACTTCTGTGAAGTGTGGTTCCTACCAGAATCAGTAGCCAGAGTAGCCGCCATTGTTGAAGATCACAGCTGACACACGCCTCAGCATTGATTCAAAGAGAGTTTGGATGTGTTCTTGGGGTACGACCAGGCAGCTTCCACACGTTACCAAACTTGATCTGGTGTGGGTTTTGGGGGTGTAATCTGTGCCAATCGTTGAGCAACCATGGATCACATGTTTTCTATCGACAAAATATCCGGAGAGCAGGCCTGCTAGGGAGCAATTCAATCTGGTGATTGACGAAGAACCTTTGGACAATGCGTGCCACGTGTAGTCGCGCATTATCCTGTTGAAATATGGCTGTGACCAAGTCCTGAAGGTAAGGAAGGACAACTGGCTCCAACACCTCGGTGATGTAGAGCTGGCTGTTTAAAGTACCGGCAATACGTACTAGAGGAGTGTGTGTGCGAGAGTGATATCCAATACCAACCCATACCATAATACCCGGTGCAGGACCAGTGTGGCAGTGCATAACGCAGCTGTTCTGCATCCTCTCTCCACGGTGTCTCCAGACTCGAATCCGACCATCGTTGTGTTGCAGACAGATGCGTGACTCGTCAGTAAAGACAACTTCATTCCTTTCTGCCACCCACATCCTTCTTTCATCGCACCATTGGTGGCGGAGACCCTGTGGTTCTGCGTCAAGGGTAGACCATGCAGTGGACGTCTTGCAGACAGACCACTCTGCTGTACACGGCGTCGAATGATACGCGCAGACACTGAATGATGCGTTACAGACTCAATGTGCTGTGCTATGGTTCGTGATGTTACTAAGCAATCCGTCACTGCCATGCGCACAATTTGCCTTTCCTCACGTGAAGTGGTGCACTGAGGTGGATTCGATTGACCTCGTCAGTCCGTCATACCCTCCTGCATCCAACGGTCGCATATCCGCATTGCAGTTGTTTGGTTTCGTCCAACAAGACTCCCGTTTCCCCGGGAAAGAAATCCACAATCTCGGTAGGCCCTATCCTTCTTCTGTCGAACTCGGATATTGATAAAAACTGATCGCTGTTATATACGAGACATAACTGATCGTGTTTGAAAAAAACAAAAAAACCTTTGCCGGACTTGAAATCTCAAATCTGCAAGACTTAAATGTGCTTTGAGGTGGCGCCACGGCAGGGTGATGTGGGTCGCCTGAAATTTAATCATTTGCATATCTCACCTCCGCTAATGCATGTTGTAAATTTCATTTATTTGCTGCTTCCTTCGGGGGTTTGTTTTTACGGTGGCCACGTGTACTTCATTGAAAACTTTTTTTTTTAAAAAAATTTAAAAATTTTTTATCAGGGGCCCCCAAAATATTGTTTCTCCGTCAAAGGCACGCGTGCCATTGATTCGCCATCCCTTCTCTACACAGTTGAACTTAAGTCGCACCAGAACTTGAATATAAACCACTTGGCAAAAATAAATCCAGCTATAAGTGCGCTGCCAAAACAATTCGGCTACCGTCATTATTATAAACACTGTTGTGAAGATAAGTATAACACTGCTAAAGCTTAATTTTCAAGGACCGGAATAAGTAAATCTGTCGATTAGAATATTAGTACATTTTATTTTATAGTAAATATAATGTTGTTGCTGTCTCGTGTGTTTCATTCTTGGATATATACGAAAGATAGATGAACAGAGAACATGCAATATACAATCACAGAAGAATCTAAACTTCTTTGCAAACGATGATCCAGCATAGAACACAGAATGGGTGCGTTTCCATTCGAGACGGGATTCCATTTCAGACTAAAAAAAGTCAGACTTCATTTCCTGAAGATACATCTATACCTTATTCGGGAATCGAACCCGATCCCACTCGATTACTAGCCGAGTGTCATAACCACCATACAAGGTGGGGCAACATTAAATTTAATGAATGGAATATATGTTGAAACATTTAGTATTAATATTTGCATATGCGCTTAATGTTTTGACACTCATTTTAGGAACTATTTGTTAAAGACAGCATTGAAAATGTTATGTTGACAAAATGGAACAAATATATTTTGGCTAAATGTAAGAAAAAATGTAGCACATCGGCCTCAGAACTTTCATTAAGTGATTATATCTCTTTTATTGTACAAAGATCACACATCCAAGCAAAGGATATTTCACTTCTCTAAAGAGCCAATCGAACCGGGGAAACTCCTATCTAAATTTAACATTAAGGGTCTTCCAGAAAGCCTTCCAAACTCTTTAATCATTAAATAACTGATGTGAAAGTTAAGTCTTTAGTCCATTCTGGTTACTGCGTGACACGATTGATTGATCTAATTGGTTGTTTAGAGCCGCATTCTCTTGCCATGAAATATTCAATTTGTTGTTAGTTTATCTATTGGTTAAATTCTTTAGGAGAATCCTCAACATCGAAATAATTCAACTTGGTATTTGAAGTTTTGTTTTATTCTGCAGGACAATAAGACAGGCTTATAGATTAAGAATTCAGCAAGTTTCATTCCTATATAAGATGTTAAAGGGATAATTAAATTGTAAGTATAACACAAAGCAATGTAGTCACTTAATAGACTTAGCTTGGTTAATCCTGATTAAGTGAAGTTTCTAATGTCAGATAACATTAGAGTACTGTAGAATTTTTGATATGAAGTACTATTTAAATATAAATATTTTAAAATCTTTGTTTCATATTTTTTCAATTTGTTAAAATAATTAAAATATAATGATTCAAGACGGAATCATCAAAGAACATGAAAAGTTTTTTATTGAATGTATAAATAAATTAATTTTGATTTTTTATCGGATGAAGATGAGTTTATAATAGATGTTTTTATGTATATAGAAGTATGGCTTAAAATTTGTGGATATATTTGACTCTAAAAAATAAGTTTTAAGAATTACATGTTACAGATTACCCGCAAATTTCAATTCAGTACAAGATTGTTTTATAGATCTTTTGGCCCTAAGAGAGATGGCTTTATTGTACGGTGGCTTATGCCAGATTATTGTGCAGCAATAGTAATAACACTGTCTGCTGCTAAGATGCGCAGATATCTTTACAACCAATGATTTTTGCTAAACGTCTGTCTACTTTGTGTTTCCTACTTAATCAATAACACAGAAGGCCACGCTTTCTTTTGGCAAGAGAACCCGTGGTTAGGATCGGGAATAAATATGCCTTCGTACCCTTCATAGACTAGTCCCTATATATTGATTTAAAGGAACTCGGTACCCTAAAATGACCAAAATATTACCTTTTTATTTTTTATTTAGAAATAGTTTTTCAATTATTTTCTGTCGAATAACATATCATTGAGGGAACATTGTGTGGGAACCCAAACAATAGAAAGCTTTTTGCCATTCATACGTCCTATTTGTTAATGGATTGCTTCTAATGAACTTTTAGAAAGGTACTTTAACTGTGGAATATACTAAACTCAAATGAAACATTGCATAACATGATTTGGTCGTGGTCTCCAAAACAGGTATTTGAGTCTAAATGTCGTGTTAAACATGATGTAATCTATGCCGTTTCTGAGTTTAATACAGGTACTTTGCGAAGTATCAATACAATCAAAAATCACTGTGTATTCCTGTAAGGAAATGCTCACATAATCTTGAAAAAAAGCTTGCGTTCCATTAAAATTGCTTACAACTAGATTAAAAATAACCGCAAAAAAAAAAAAAAAAACAACTAAAGGTATCAGCATGAATGTAAATTAATATATAAAAAAAAATATTTTAAAAAGAGGCATATCAACTGAAGAAAAGGATTGTTTGGCACATAAAGCAAGATATTTTTGAGATATTACAATACTTTTTCTCGTAAAATGTATGTATGTGTGTGTGTGTAAAATATTTAATTAAGGCATTTATTATTAATTACATGATTTGACTTCTTATCCATCATACGTTTTTATGCAAATATAACATTCTAATATTTTCTAACTGTAAAATTCTAAACCTAACAGTAAAATATTTAAAAATTATTGTTAGTACAAAAATAAATATTTAAATATTTAACATTTTCCCTAATTTTTCTTGTTAACCGCGTGCAATTAATACTCCTTAAGAAGTATATAATCAATTATATAAAAATAAGTAATGAAATTATATTAAATTTAATAATTTCAAAGTAAAGTACATAAATAATTATTTAAACTTGTTTTGAAGTTAATTGAACTTTTTGATAGTTAATTTTTCAGAATTATACATCATTACTTTTAAAATGCAACTCTTTTCAGAAATATTAAACAATAATTTCTAATTTCCCCTTGTGTTATATATATACCATATGTAACAAAATTAGGGATCAATTTTGCAACAAAGTAATTTTTTTAAAGAAAAAAAGAAATGAAAACGTTGAAGAGATATTGGGTTTTTTGTTGAAGTTTAACCACCGTATCAACATTTTATTTCCTTTCTCTAGAACTAAATAATCATTGTAAAATCAATCTGAAAACATGTTTAAAGCATTCTTATGAATATTAAAAAACATTTAAGTTAAAATATTAATCAATATAGAAGAAGTTTGTTTTGAACGTTTTCTGAATTTTTTTTTAAAAATTTAATTTTTTTAATTGTATTAGCAATATGTCCAGAATTTCATCTCGAACTCTTTCCTTTAAAAAAGCGTTATATGAAATTCTAAAGCAAACTTTAAATATATATATATATTCGGCCTTATTTATATACATATATAAGTCCGAAATTATTTTCTGACT
Organism: Trichonephila inaurata madagascariensis; assembly: GCA_019973955.1. Classification (NCBI taxonomy): domain Eukaryota; kingdom Metazoa; phylum Arthropoda; class Arachnida; order Araneae; family Nephilidae; genus Trichonephila; species Trichonephila inaurata. The sequence goes on along the minus strand of BMAV01005694.1, from coordinate 217,339 downwards.
CGCTAGGTTCTTTTTTGTAGTTATTTTGTGTATTTTTCTGGAAATTCAATCCTCATGTTTAGCTTTTATATTTTTATTACGTTTTTTCTTGTTATGTTCATTACCTATTATTTCTTGTGTTTTTGATATATTATATAAATTGCTTTCATATATATATATATATACAGTGTGTCCAGCTTTAAAGTGACCCAATAGCTAATTCCCAAACCAATCGGTTTTAGACATGCACTTCCAATTTCAAAAATGTTGTAAAAAAGGTAAAGAATGTTTTTACGTGCTTTTCGATCTAAAAACCCCATTTACAAAAAAATTACAAAAATTTAATTTTTATACGGCTCCAGGTCCTATCAATTATATTTAGGAAAAGATGCAGTACACAAAAACAAAGTAAACACAAAAAGTTTCATTTTATTACGATAGAAACTGACCAAGTTATGCCTACATAAATTTGAAGCATCTAATTGCTCAGAATAGGGGGTCGTATACAAATTGAGTTAAGACAACAGTTATTCCCTATCTACAGAAAGGTCAAAAGAAAAACATCATAGTAATATTAAAGCAGCGTAGTAAACATCATATATTGATAATTTGTATTGCTATATGGCAAAATATAAAAGTAAAATTAAAGAAATGCAACTTGTACCGAAAAGATTTAAACAGCTTGTTTAAACAAATAACAGCAAAAGAATACATGATTTGCCGTTAAAATTATAGCATAATGAGGAATGATGCTCCAATCGGGAATCAGGGGCTTTATTATATCAGAATGACCAAATTAATATAATGTTCAAAATGACTGCCTTCCGCAGAAATGCAGTACCAGGCCCACGTCAGAAACTCCGCCTGTAGCTTCTGCAACCTCTTGACCTCCGTAGCCGATTGTTCGAGTGTCAAATGTCTGCACTAAAATGTACATAGTTGCGCAGATTTGTGTGCGGGCACCATGATGCTGGTACTACGTGCGTGACAAATCCCGTAAGGAAACTTCATCTTCTAAAAAATCGACTAACGGTCCAAAGATAAAATTTCCGTGTATGATTCTGATAGTAAAGGTCCATCGAAATATATTGGGCCAATTAAGGTGCTTTTCCATATTCCGCAGCACACATTCTTCGACTAACGCACTTGGTGGCGATTCGATCGTATTAGATGTGGATTTTCGAGGGACCAATAATGCCTATTCTGTGTATTAATAATGCCTTGCCGCGAGAACTAGCATTCATCCGCGACCACAAAATTTCATTCAAAAAATCTGGATTTCCATTCAGTGTGTTTCGCACGAAATTGCAAAAATCAAAACGACGCTCCTGGTCTCCGGGCATTAGTTCCAGCGCCAGGACTGGAGGATAAGGATATGCACTGTACGTATGTAATATGTTCCACACCGTAGATTTTGAGTAGGAACAAGCCTTGCTAATATTCCGGATACTACTTTTTCAGGATTATTTAAAAGTGTGGTTTAAGCTAAAATGCTTTTAGATGATGACATTTAGCTTCTATAAATAGCTCTAGATGCAGAAAAGTATCAAGCGCAATCCTTGCTTCATATGCCAGTTTTCTAGTACTATTGTTAGAGAATTAAGTATAAGATATGCTAATACCCAACCTCATTGAACCTGGCTTGCTATTGAATAACTTGAAGATCATGGTTTGTTATGTGAATGTAGTATAGCCAACTTGATTTTCGTTTCTATAACAAACTAAGCCTCTTTAGGATCATATCGACAAAAATATGTTGCCGTAGGTCCTCCTCTGAAGTTTTCTAATGGAATAAGGTAATAGATGCTAAATCAGCTGAGGTTTTGATAAGAAAGAAGATAGATCTATGGATAAGTGTTCCTTTTCATTCCACGCATTGTTTGACAACTTAACTTTTAAAACAACGATACGTATGCGGCAGGACAGCTGTCGGTATCGAGTCTTAAATGTTGATTAACTGTATGGTAACTCAATGTCGTCATCGTATTATAAGAAGATATGTATATAGATTAGTTATTGAAACCCATTAAATTATTATTTTCATATTTTTTATTTCCTTTTTTTAAAATAGTTAACTTCTGCTTCAATTGCAAGCCGTACCCAATATTAAAATTGTATATAAAATACAATACATAACTTGCAAATCCTAACATTTTGAATTATATGTATGTGTTATGAGAATATTTACTTTATAATTTTTACATTAATAACTATACTCAAATCACACTTAAATTAACAAATGATTGCTTAAAATTTACATCCTTCTTCAAAAAATAGTAAAGTATTACTTTATCGTTTAAATAAATATTTCTCGGGAGTTTATTTTTATTCTATCATCGCATTATCATAAATAAAATCCATTCACTTATATTACTTTTGATATAACGTGGTTGTAAATAACATAATATAATTTTACATTTAAAAAAGCTTTAGAAAGTTCTAAATTAAAAATGTTATTTTTGTTCATAACAACGTAATTGTTTTTAGTTGTGATGGAACATTTAATTAAAAGAAAATTTAGCGCTTTAATGTAATTCCTCCACTTAAATTTAACAGTCTACTGAAATCTGTTAAAATCGTTTCAAAAACCAACCGTATACAATTAAGTAACTGGATATTTGATTAGAAATTTAATATGTGATATAATATAAATGATTTTAGACAGTATTTACGCTGAAGGGGATATTTCAATCTGCTAATATAAATCGTGTTTAAATTCTGATATAATTGAATCATTAATTATTGTTCTAGGTTTGGCACATTTATAAGCTAACTTATTTAAAATTAATGCTCACATCAAATTGCAATTTCAACTGCAGCACAATATTTTTAAGTTCCATTAATTTCTAAATTGTTTAATTTCAGAAAAGTTATTAAAAGCAATTCTTTAAATGGCTTCTTTGGTAACGTCTTAGCAATTTACCCTCTCTCTCTCTTTTGCATAATAATTAATGGATTAATTTCTTATTTAGTTCTTCATTTTTGATTAATTTTATGTTTGGCAAACGATTACTGTTAAATATAATTTCAAAAAAAAGATTCTTTAAAAATTTATTACCCCCTCCCCTGTCTTTCTGCATTCCATTATCGTTCGCTTAAACTCATCAAGCATACCAAAATGTATATTAAGGTTTTTGAAATAAAGAAATTAATGCGTTATTAAGTGAGTGTATTGTCAGTGACATGATAGACACTTCTATCCATTTCTGAAACACCCACCCAAAAAAATAGGAAATGAAATCGTTTGAATCACCGAAAATTCAGACATTTAAAACAACTCACGCTATTTTGAGCTTTGATGAACTCTTGTCACGAAAAGGGTAATTCTTGCGTTAAAGTTTAATGTCTTTGCTTTTTTTTCTACATGAAAAGAGCATGGGAAAAGACAAAGCATCACAGCCGCGGGCGTTGATTTGACTACAATTTAAAACTCAGAATCCGCAACGTTAAGTGCTTTTCGACGAAATGCATGGGATCTTTAAGACGATGTATCCTTAATGTTGTTATTTCACTGTCGGAGAAGTTAAATAAAAATAACTGAAACCTAGGCACAAAACAGCTAAATTGGCCGGTGTGGTAGCATGTAAATCATAAAGAACTAGAACCACAAGTTGCAGTGGATGAAAGGCATTTTGACACTCATAACACATAGTGCTGCGGTGATTTGGCAGAAACTCATGGTTACTCGCTTTTTTACTTTTGCGTGAATGTTTTCTTGAGCGAGCTCTTAAATTGTCTTTTCCATGAACGGTGTTTATTTAAAGATGTTCAATTCGCAACGCACTTTCTTTAACTTCATAAATCCTTAGAGTCTAAATGGATACCGAAACAGAAAATATGAAAGTTGCAGTAAAATAACTTAAAGTTTGAAAATTCTGAATACATTTTATTCTTTATTTATTAACTAAATTGGTATCTTCAAGATCAAAGTATTTTTTTGTGAATAGGGAAAACTGAAACAGCTTTCAAAGTATTCAAAAGCCAAAGCTGTTTTTTCTTTTTTTTTGTAAAAAATGTATCAGCATTTATTTTTAATACAACTTAATCAATCAATCCTTATATATATAATTCCAGTGTTATTAAAATATATCATATCTATGAAGGGTTGTTGTTATTGTTAATAATGCCACCTGATTGGCAAAGGCCAGATCAAGGCCCATGAAATTCATCATGGTAAAGGGCTAAGTGACGCCTGTCGTTAGCCGTAGCTTTAAGCACCATACATTTGACAGTACGATTTGGCCCGATTCCACCCCTATGAAGGGTACTTGACATATGGTTAAAATGAACTTATGAATAAGTTACTTTTCAGATAGAAAATTGATTTTTTTTAAAGTAAATTAATGCACTGTATAGATATGTATATATATACAGTAGGGTATATATATATATATATATATATATATATATATATATATATATATATATATATATATATATATATATATATATATATAGAACATTAGAATTTTAGTAGAATTTGATGCAGAAAAGTAGTCTGTGGTTTTCTCATACATTCTGTGAGTTTTTATATACTTTAAATTTCTATTTATTTCATTTGGTTTTTCCAACCGAGTTGCAAAAGGGGAAAGTTGGCACCTTAAAACTTGTTTAACCCCACTTATTCGGTCCTAAGTCCGAAATTGCTTTTTTGACTCGCTGAGGTTCTTTTTTGTATTTTCTTTTTTGTATTTTTCTATAAATTTGATCTTCATGTTTTTCTTTTATAATTTTTATTACGTTATTTCTTGTTATGTTCATTATCTACTATTTCTTGTTTTTGATTTATTATATTAATATATCAAATGATATAGTATATATATTTCAGTTTTGTGTGTATTCATACTAGATATATTAGTTGGTATTTATATTGTAATAAGTCTATAATACCGAAAATAAAATTAAAAAGTAAAGAATGTAACATTTTATTCAACTTCCTTCATGACAACAAAACATTCCCCTAAATGAATAAGTAGTAATTAATAAAATCGAGTAAAGGTATATGAAGTACAAATTCCTTTAAAAATATAAATACCAATGAACTAGATAGTTATTTTGCAGAACATGTGAGTAAAACAAATATTCCAAGAAGAGATAATAAAATAAATGTAAGTTTCTCCAAGTTATTGTTTTGTACAATAATCTTCCACCTACCTAAAAAAAAGTTGTCAGAGAAAGTAAACTCTTATTGCACTTCCAGAAGATTAGAATTTATCCCATTATTGGTTGGCCCATATCCAACCTCTTCTTGCTTTCACGGTAGAATCAGGCTCGGTACAGGGATTTAGCAAGACAGACACATAAGCTCAACATAATCCTGCCATTGTGATCGTAATTAGCTTTGCCCTTTAGTTTGGTAGACTTATATATCGCGTCAAAATTTAATCACTCCCAAACGAATCTCAGAATGCTATTGCATATATGTTTCGCTTACCTCTTCAATGGTGCAAGTCTAAACATGCAACGGTTTTTAAAAAACCTTAAAGTAATTTAAAGAAACTTCATTAAAAATTTCATTTTAAGGAAAACACACTGTTAAAAAAATTATGTGATTCTATATTAGAAATGTTGGTAAAGCTGTTAACAAATTGGAAAACGTGTTTAATAATGTTAAAACAAGGATTTCGTTTTGTTTTGTGTGAGAGGAATTAAATTGGTTTTGAATACATTCTGATTTACCTGATGTTGGAATATTTGTTCAGTGTTTTAATACATTTAAATTGTCTTTTTTATACGAATTACTTGAAATGCTTTTAAAAGACATGCACACAAATGTTAATAACACATTTTACTGAAGAAACTTTTATTGTCGCTTGAATTATGAAACTTTATTTGATAAAAGATATTTAATAATATTGAAAACCGGAATTTTAATTTTACTATACGAGCTGATTATATTTCAATTTGATAAGTGAAATATTTAAAATCTCAGCTTTCTAAATTCAGCTTCATTTGATCCTAAAAATAGCACAAAAATAAATTACAAGCGTTTATATTTTTACTATACAGAGTTCTAATGAACAAGTGCGGATTTTAAATTTTTGAAATTTCCCATTTTCGTAAGAAAATGGTCATTAAAATTTAGTAAACCAATCTTATTTTCAAAATTTAACAAAATTTTAAGAAAAATTTAAAGGGCCTCAAGAAATATAAAGGATAAGTAATTTTACCTTACTTTTGCAATTTTAAAAATCGCATAAACCGGAAATTATAAGAAACACTCTATTACCGGCATTTGAAATTGCAATGTGTTTGCTTTACTCCAAATACATTAAGAATTCTCATCAAAATGTTTGCAAACTTAAATCCAAAAAAGAAAAAAAATATATCAAAAATGTTCCATATTTTTAAAAGAAAAACCTTCTGGCGTGACTCTGATTTGATATCATAAGTGAAATATACGAGTATTACAGTAAAATCTGACGTATTAAGAGCACCCTGTACTTTTCGGCTAAATTTTTTTAATTTTTAGGTATGTTCGCGCCGTATAAGACGCACCACATTTTTACGAAGAAACTTGAAATGTACGAATGCAATGCTTTTATGTTTTGAAATCATATATTCGAGGAATTATCCCCGGCTCTTGAAAACATAGTATACTGGTATAACCAGAACTGTTTGAGTTCATAAGAAATGTCATTTCGCTTAAATAAACCATATTTTGGTATATAAAGAAGTTTAATTTTTTTTCCTAAGCTCACCTGTTTCTTTTCTTTTTTTTTTAATATTTCTATACCAGGCGTATAGCGCACACTTGTCAATTCCGATCTCATTTTTTGTGTTAAAAATTACTCGTTATACACCGGATTTTACTGTAATTCCTCTTTTGTTATTTGCCTAATTTTCCTATTCTTTATATAAACCCTCCACAGTAAATTTTCTTCTCAAACATGTAATAATCCAAAGTATTGTCAATAGTAATAAATGTGAAAGTGTCATTTCTGAATATTCACATAACAGGATAGTGAATACTTAAGAAGAACAATCAAAAGAGAGTAAGATACACTTAAAACACATCTCTATTAAAAATAAACCCTATCAAACTTGAGATTATTATTTATTTATTATAGATATTGAGTAAATTGTAACTACTCTGTTAAGAAATTAAGAGGATGAATTTATTGATTAAATTTGATTCGATTAAAAACTCGATCATAATTTTGTTGTTTTATTAAAATAAATTACTTAAAGATCAGAAGCCTTCAAGTTGAACACATTTCAGTAAAATTACCGCAATGGTTCTAAGTAATAAAAATGGTTAAATTCAGAATTTTATTCAGCTCAGTATTTTTTTTACTTCATCTCCTATTAAGAGATTTACGTAAATTACGTAACATGGAGATTACAAAAATTACCAAAATAGTTCATAAATAACATTAGATTTGAGAGCTAATTCGGTTTTACAGCTTAATGAGAATACTAATTTTTTCCCATAGAATTATCAAGCTACACTGATATAGTTTGAAGACATCAGCAATTCAATACTTTTTATGGTAAATGTAATTCCATGAATTGCATAAAACAGATTTTATTAATTTTTAAAATACTACATTAAAAGCTTACTTTTACTTGCATGTATTTGAGAGAGAGATATCATGTGTGTGACTATAGTATAAATATTTAAGAGCAACAGTAATATAAATGTGTTCCATGTTCTCTATTTTAGCAAATTTATTTTGAAAGAGAACTGAGAAACATTCATGATTAAGGAAATGCGTTAAAAACATTTGTAGAATTAAAAGTTGTAAGAAACAGGTTGCATCTCAACTTACTTCCAGCATAAGTTTTGCTTTGCTTTTAATGCTCACTCATATCCATAAATTAAGAATAATTCAAGTTCAGGCATATAAAGAGTCAGAAGCAAAACAAATGTGACATTTGCAAAGCATTTTTATTACACAAAAGGTAAAGAGCAAAAACGATAATATATGTTTAATATCATTAGTAAAAATTGCAATTTTTACTCTGTGGAGCAAATTCCAAAAAAATACATAACTTGGTATGATGGTTAATGCATACCATGTCTCCCAACTATAGAATACAGTCCGTACAAATCCTAGGCATTCTAAATATCAAATTATCGATCTATTATCACTCATCAACCAATGTTCTCCGAAGTTCTGGCAGAAATGTAGGAGATAGTTGTTGGACTGCAACTCGTCGGCCAAGTATGTGCCACACATGTGGTACTGGATTGAAGTCCGGAGAGAATGGTCGCCAGTCCATACGGGAAATATTCTCCGACTGAAGGCATTCGTTTACGATGTTTGCACGATGAAGGGCATTATTATCCATAAACACAAACGTAAGCCTCGAAACAAACGAACATGCTACTCCAGAATTACATCCCGATAGAATCGGCCTGTACCACCGAAATGGTGTCTTTCAATGATGTTCTATTGGTGGTAAAGGTACCTGGTGCTCTCCATATGAAAGTCCAGCAAGCTAAACCTGGACTTATTCGAAAACATCACACGAGGCGATTGTTGCGGTGACCACAATGTAAGCTCTTTACTCCAGACTAACCACAGGCGACAGTGAGTTGCAGTAAGTGAAACACATCTGACAGGTTTATGAGCATGTAGACCAGCGATACTCAAGCCTGTGGCCCTCCAAGCTTTCCTGAGTGACCCACTCATGGCCTTTTGCGCTTAAAAATTCAACTATACAAGAACAATGTATTAAAAGTTTAGAGGAAAATTCTATGAATCAATCAATCAAATCAACCAGTTTTGCTATCGATGTCGTACGGGTACGAATTGTAAGATTGTTTTTATCTATTTGTAACTGTAACGGTTAGTTATAACAAATAACAGTGAAATAGGGAACTGAACTAGAGTTGTGACCATTGTATGGAAGACACTACTTTTTAATTATAAACAAATAATGCTGATTTCAATCTGGAATTCTGTCAAAACTCCTCTATGCTACCATTCTGCATTTGAGATGTTAATATTTAAAATAAAAATAAGAGAGGCTTTGTCAAAAGAAAAAAATCAAATTATGTATCAAGCGGCATGTTAGCTTTGCTTTTTATGATAGTAGAATTTAAACTAGGGGCATGAGAATAGATGAAAAGGAACTGAAGCTATTCTATAACTCAGTAAAAATGCATAAAACCGAAACATTTTTTGTGTGTGTTTGATAGAGATTAATATAGTATTAAAATATAAAAAAATGGAGTTTTAATATTTTGATCAATTTTCCACATTATAAGTGTTCAATATTGCTTTGGTCTTATGGTGTTTTTTCCCATGAATCCTTATGTTGCGGCCCGCATGAAATATTTACCATATGTATGCTGCCCGGCGGGAAAAAGGTTGAGTACCCCTGATGTAGACCAATCTGTCCTAATTGTCTGTACACGGTCTGCCTTGAAACTGTCATACCAGTATTTGAAGAGAGCTGATTAGACAGGTCTGATGCTATGCTGTGTTCCGTCCGATTCTTTTGGCAGTAACTGCCAAAACCAGTCCTGATTCAGCGTTGTAACTCGTGGGCAACTTGTGCTATAGCGTCTACTCATATTATCATCATCTTGGAATTGTTTTCAAAGCCTGGGGATGACATCTGAGCGATTCCAAGTTCCTCGGATACTTCCAGCTGGTACACTCACCTTCCACAAAAGGCCGATAATTCTTTCACGTCAAAAAAAATCATTCAAATGCGTTCTTTGTGTCATAACTATGCGATAATTGCACTGAGACTTATAAAGCACTTGCGAATAATTTTACTACTTTGCCTGTATTCCTCTTACAATTTCGCCATTGTGACGTGTGGTGTGATCTACTGGATTCCAGCAATTTACATATGATTCTTCAGGTGTGTGTAGTCATTTTGCGGGTGGTATATTTATATATATATATATTTTAGAGTTCGATTTCCACGTGACTCTGAGTTATCCTTAATTTATGGACATGAGTGTATTTAAACATCTTAAAAGAAAAGTTGCAATGAGCGTGAGTATGCGTATGAAAAATGATGGAAAAATGTGTACTCAATTTTGTGTCTTGTTGTTAGGTTTTGTTTAAATATGCTTATATATATATTCGTTTTTTTAGTTTGGTATAATCATTATATTCCAAAAATGTATGTTTGCTTAGAAGATTCCTGTGATATACTTGTTATCCAAAAAATAGAAACAGTTGGGCTCAATATTGGTATTTATATAGGAATTCAGTTTCTTACATTTTATATATAAGATTATTACAATTAGAAACAACTCATTTTTTAACACTGGGTTATGCATTTTGCTCTGAACTTAAAGAATTTTTCTTAAAATTAAATTAGAACTAAGATAGAGAAAAATTAAAAAATCAGAGATCTTAAAATATTTTATATTGTGAAATTATTAAACTGAGAGAGATTTTAAAAAATTGCTAAATTTTATGCATTATATCTTGTTTATTATAATGATTAGGGCTCTTTTTGATTTGGTTTTCAATTTTCTCCTTTAAATTTGACATTTCAAGAAACTTTTTCTTTTATTCAGATTAATATTTAATTTCAATACATGAAAATACTTAACTATAAAAAAATGAATTATTGAATTTTATGAAAAGCGTACTCTGAACCAATTTTTTGGCGCTTAAATTACGATTTTAGATCAAAACATTGTTTATTCAGGTTTAATATTTTTTTGTCTTAGAAAACACAAGATAATTGCGCTTTATTATGCATTTGTTATTATCAATAATTATGCATATTTTACTTCATTGAAACAAAATATTTAATGCAATTTGAACTTCATGAAAATTTCAACTTATTTTCGTTTACAGAATGTTTGCGTTTTCAATAGCTTATTCTAGAAAAAATAAACCCGAATACAGCTTTCGTGGAATGGGTTTCGTAGATTTCCAGAACCGTTCATCCGTAACTTGTGGAATTGACTACATTTTCAGCAGATCTACGGTTTTGAGAGAATCTTTCAATTTTCTAACAGGAAATTTCACACTTTGCCTGGGGGCTTTTGGAGAAGGTAAAAAAATGTGGCTGAAAAATGAAAATGTGAAACTTTTTGGCAAAGTCAAGCAAATGAAGATCACTTATACTGTCTGATGTGTTGATCATGTGATGGTTTGTTGCTAGGGTTGTATCAAAACGTGTTAATATTTCCTTATGTATTATAATTCTTTATGTATCTATGGATATAGTTTAGAAGCTGTTGTTTTCATTGTATAATAAAAACGCATTATAAATGATTTTTTATTTCTTAAAAATTCTAAAATGTCAGAATTGAAAATCTGTTCTAATATTTTCTATTTAAAAAAAAAGTACCAAAGTTTTCTAATTTTTTTATTGATTAATGATTAAATAAAAAAATAAATCAATTAAAAAAAACCCTTGTTTTCTGTTTTTAAGTTATACCCTTACGTATAGTTAAACATTTTTTTTTAAAACTATTTTATTTTTTTTTAAATTTAATGACGCATTTTAAAAGTGACATTTTGATAACTCGTAGAATTAACAGTATTTTTCAACACACGTTTACATCATGCTTTGAATAGACCAAACACTATAAACATTGAATGCAGACTGAAATTTTGAGCATTTCGAAAAGTTTTTTAATATTTTGAAAAAAAAAAAATAAAGTAGTTTTTCAGGAAATTTTTCTTTATTGCAACATATTCAATCCTAAAAGTTTGATTCATTGTAGCTTTATTAGATACATATCAGTACTAAATTTTAACACTAATTTTTACTGTGCTTTAAATTTGCTTCTTTGCTTTTAGATTATTTTTGGTAGATCATTTCTGAAAAATTTAAACTTCAGCTTAACACAATAAATATGTCTCATAAATCTAAGGTAAGGCCAAATCTGTTTTTGGCTGCTACTCTTGGATTATACAGAGATATGTTTTAAAAAAATAAAAACAACACTTGAATGCGTTGTCTATCAGTTACATATCATCTAACTACACTTCCACATCCCATCACTGCAGTTTTTAAAAATCTTTCCATTTGGGTAATAATTGCTTCATTTTGTTTGTACACTTCACTATTTTGGGGGGTAATAAATATTTATGATGCTCGCGTGCGATCTTAATATATCTCTTTAAAACCCTTAGCACTAAAATATCATTAAAAAATATTTGTCATATTTTTTTATATTTATGAATCCTTTTTTGAAATATAGACTTTTTATACATATCCTGTGTGTGCTTTTACTACTTATATTCCAAGATCATTTATAAATTAAACAATGAAATTAAATTTTTGTTTATTTATTCAAATGCTAGACATTTAGCCTCTAAGCCATTAGTCTTAATATTGCTTCTCAAAACTTGGGGATAATATAATGAAAAGCTTATAGTTCAATGCATTCGTCAAATTATCATTAAATTATTAAATACTATTTATACTATTAACACTCAGATAAAGAATAAAACAAATTATTCTGCATTTTAGGAACATAATGATTTAGAAATATGATTTTGAAGTTTGCTTTCAAATTTATATTCACAGTTTCTAACTCTTTGAACCACTGAGGGAAATGTATTACTGTTTGAGAAAATCGACGCAAACTAAAATCATTAGAATTTACAGTAAAGTTCAAATTCTAATGTCACACTTTGATTTAAAATTCGCGATACGTGACTCAGCAGAACTAAACGAATCCACTGGATTTAATCAGATACATTTTAGAGAAAGTTTTGAATGATTTATGAAGTTTAACTATATGTTGAATGTAAATTCACTGCAAACACTATGATGATTAATGCCTTGAACTTGCTTTTTCTTTTACTTGGAGGCATTACTTGTACAGTTTCAAACTCATTTTCCCTCTGAAGCAAATACATATATGCAGTAGGAAAATTTTTAAATGCTGAACTTCAATTAAATGTTTGCTTTCAAGTCAAATAGTATGTTAGAATTAATCGAAATGGAGTATATATGACGAAAAACAATTACTCTTTATTTCACATAAGACTTTCTTATAATGTTTCGTTATTGGAAAAGTATATTTAAATATCAATTATTTATTTACAAGTGAAAAATATGGTTAAATTCGTTCATCAAATAGTTCTAGAGTTTAATCTGTTTAGAAAAAATAATTAAAAATATGTTTTAGTTATTTTATTTTTAAATAACAAACTTTATGTGCATAGTTTATAATTCGATGTAAATCAATTTATTATCCTCGAGTATATTTTTTTAAAAAAAATAGGAACATTTCAAATTCGTGGGGAAAAAAAGAATGTGTAAAATATCTAGGATTTTTTTCTTAAATTCTAACATACAAATATTGATGGAAATTTTAAAAAAAAATGAAATTATGCTTTAAATTTTATTTAAATTATATTATTAATATCGCATGTTGAAGCTAGAAGAGGGTTGTTGGCTACGCACCTTATGATTTTGAAACTAATTTACTAATACATTCACTAAATATATTTTTGATACATCTGTTGACACAATAAATGTGTCACAATATATATATATATATATATATATATATATATATATATATAACTATTTTTTTTGTTTTTTAACATGTTTCTCACACATACTACAGGCTTTCACTCTTATGCAACATATACTTCATAATAAACTCCAAAATTATTCACAAAACATGCATAAGAACAAATAATTTATTAGATATATGTTCCAATCTTTGAATTGTTAACTGAATTGCATATTTTTTCAAAAACTGTTTTTTTTTTGTTTATTTATTTCTGTTTTAGATATTAGTATGTAACATGTAAGGCACCCGGTCACGGGTTCCCCACTTCTACATTATCCTCGCGACCTAGATCTGTTGGAAGGAACGAAGAAACAGCCATAACGTTTATCTTAATATCACTTTTATTAAGATCTTAACTTAAATAATATTCAATAATAGTACTAATATTCAATTCAAGTGAATCTGAAGTGAAAGGACACACTATTCATCACAAATACCACATAAATTCACTACATATCAAAGGCGTTTCAGCGTCAATGTGTGGGCCGGAATTATCCATGATCATTTGATCGGGCCATTTCTTTTGCCAAGGTGCCTGAACGGTGGAACGTATCTGGTATTCCTACAAGAGGTGCTTCCAGTTTTACTGCTAAGTGTTCCAGCCAACATAAAGGATCGTATGTGGTTCCAACATGACGGAGCGTCTGCGCATACCAGCTCAGATGTGCGAAGTGCATTGGATACAGCATGTCCAGGGAGATGGATTAAACGGAGTGATCCGGTAAATTGGTCGGCATGCACGCCTGATCTCTCCTGCCTAGACTTCTTCCTCTGGGGCCATGCGAGAGTCTTGTTTACGCAATGCCCCTTCAACTCCTACGAGGCTCTGGTTGCGAGGATTGTCTTCTTAGCAGGCGATATCAAGGAGATGCCCGCAGTATTTGCTGATGTTGAACAGTCCCTCCACTGGTGGTGTGAGAACCTGCATCCTTGCTGGTGGGTGATCTTTCGAGCAGTTTTTGTGACTCCACAAGAAAATCATGCGTATACCATTTTCTACTTGTCATCATTCATTCAACCTTCATTCATATGCACTACGTGTGTACTTCAAAGTGTTTTTTTTATTCTGAGCGCAGAAACTGCTCATTTCTATTATGAATATTTTTTTTCATTTTGCATCTCTTACTGTTTATTTTACGTATAGGATGTAGTAATTGTTGCCTGGTCTACTACACCCAGTCCTACAACATCAAGATCGGGAATAACTGAATTCTATTCAGGAGGAAGGGAGTTTTAAATTTCACCTCCTAGACACAGTTCCGTTAGCGCTAATTAACCATCCCAAACGAATCAGATTTTGAGCTTAAAATTTTAGTTGAAGTCTAAGCTTTTTAAAGCATTTAGTGTAATACAAAAAATTACAGTAAAAAAGAGTTGTTCGTTACTCCAAATTCTAAGGCGCCGTTATCGATATTTTCTTAACTTCATCTTTAAATTTATTTTTCAAGAAAATACTGACAAAAAGAATAATTTTAGTGGAAACCGCTAACGAATCGACCCATTTTTCCGTTTTTTATAATCATTTGAAATTTCGGAACCGAAACTTTAATGGTGCTTATCTCCTTCGGAAGACGTTTGGGATCCTAAGTTTCCTATTTAATACTGTTTTTCTTGATGTGTACTATCACCCCTTAAAGAGTTTTGCCCAAGAGTTAAGATACACCCTGTATATATATATATATATATTAATGAATTATTATTGAACTTCAATATATTGATTGCATGTATAATACTGTAGAGTAGTGATAATCAATATTGTCCAGGCTCCCGGGATACCTGGGAGAGGCAGCTTTGTGAAGATTTAAAGTGATCTATAGAATACTTTTAATGGTCTATTAGAGGTGGATAACGAATTTTGTTTGTCTTAATAAATTGTTATTATAATATTGCATATTATACATATATATATAGAGAGAGACGACTCTGAATCACACAGAAACGTAGGGTCACAATTATCGCATTTGCGAGCTAAGGCGAAAAGAAAAGTAACAGAAACAGTAGCACATTAATGGGGCAGAAATTTTTTTTGAAAGATTGTTCGACAACAGGTGATCAAAATGGCGACTAGAAGTCTTCTGATAGGCTTGACACCTTCTGACCAGTCCTTCGGACGACAGGGCAAACCTGATCTTCTTGCAACGTGTCCTGCTCGAGCTTCGTTTGTCTGTCTGATCACCCGACCTATCGGGCATGAAGTTCTTCTAAATTCATATAAGGAGTATGGTGTAAGATACGCCCGTTCCTTCAGTTAAAGACCTCATCGCTCAAGTATATGTAGCTGCCGAGATGATAGATGACATGCCAGGAATGTTCCAGAATATAAGGAACACCATGTAGGCCACTGTAAGTCCTGCCAGGCGACTTCTGGTCATAATTTCGAACGCCTGTTGTAGTACAACTTTTGAATCAAATGTTTTTTGAGACATTAGTTTGTTGCTATTTGTTTTTCTTTTTCACTGTGTGATACCCCCTACCCTGGGGTATCATCTCTTCATCCACGCAACCTGGATTTGTAGGAATAAATGATTGACCACTCGAACTCTCCGTAATAAATATAATTTATTGTCGTCTCAATATATATTAATGATAGATGACATGCCAGGAATGTTCCAGAATATAGAGAAACTCATGTAGGCCACTAGTAAGTCCTGCCAGCGACTCTGGTATAATCTGAACCATGTTGTAGTGACAAACTTTAATCAAATGTTTTTTGAGACATTAGTTTGTTGCTATTTGTTTTTCTTTTTCACTGTGTGATACCCCCTACCCTGGGGTATCATCTCTTCATCCACGCAACCTGGATTTGTAGGAATAAATGATTGACCACTCGAACTCTCCGTAATAAATATAATTTATTGTCGTCTCAATATATATTAATCAATGAAACACAAGTCTTACTAGAGAATCCGATCAGGAATGATACGACGTAATTATCAATACTAAGTTAAAATAGCGCCTGAAATCCTACTCACTATCTTTATGATAAATTAACCTCCGAATCTTTATCTATAGTAGATTCCTTAACAAGCTAAGGTCCAATCTATAATTAAACTTTAATAATCAATCTCTTACCGATATCACACGACTATCAGCAACCATGCTTTATGTCTTCCTCTTGTCTTCAATTCTTTTAATATTAATCTTCTATATATATTATTATCCGACTTGATGTGCAGCTTCTATTTCACTTTCAGGCTTCTAGCCGACTTCTATATGACTCCTATATATCTCCTATACTACTCACTCGCGAATGCTAAAGCTCCCTTATATATCTATTCACTAATCTGCATATCGCGTTTTCTTCTTAAAAGTTTGGATTGAAATATCATTCTGGCCCCAAAGATTCCCCAAGAGGATTGGTTATAAGGCGCGGTAAGGAGACTGCACCAAAGTTCGCAACTATGGGATATGCGACCCCGCAATCCTATGTGTTTCCGAGTAGCCTTTCCACACCCTTCAAATTTGTTGACCTGGTAGCGAATCACTCGGTATGCATTTCTAATATTCGTTTTATTATACACATGTAATAAAATATCGATTTACATAGGGAAATGTCATCCATGTATTAAAAACAGAATGTGGTATTATATAAAAATAAAACAATAGTGTATAAAACACAATTTTTTCTCTGTTTTCTTATAATACTCTTATTTAAATTGTTTTATTTTAGTTTTCTCTAATTGTGTTATTAGTATTATGGATTTATTAAATGATGCATGCTATTCAGAAAAATGTTCGGGGATTTATGAAGAAAATTATTGTTTCAAGAGAGGTCGATGTTTGGAAATTCTAGAAACTCTGGCGTTGGAATAATCTTTTAATGCATTAAAATCAAGCTTCAGATATGGATAAAGTAATTTTACAGACATATTGAATAGTAGAATGAGATGGAAAATGTGTTTACTACATCTTAAATATGTGTGCTAACAATAAGTACCGTTTTAAGTTTATGTACTTTAATGGTGTTTACTAAACCTGTTTAGTTTTGTCTGTGAGTGTCAAAACAAAAGTCTATTTAAAAATGAACTTCAAATAGCTTTAAATAGAAATGAAAATAGTTCTATTTATGCTAAGAGATGGAATTGCTCTTTAAATATATTAAAATAAATATTCTTTGTAGGTAGGTAGACAAAAATATTTGTGAATGATTTGGTATTAATTTTTATAGTAAAAGAGATTGAATTGCTTTAAGAGAGATATTTGCAAATCACCTAAAAGGTGTGAATAGTAGAAACAGCCATGCTATTTTTTTATTTCAATATGAAGGAAAAATTTGCATACCTATTTTATTTTTTACATAAGAAATACTCTTAATGAATTTAATTATTTTTATTTGGCTAACTTGAAGATTATTGCTCGTAGATACTAATAAACATTTATCTATAGCTACTCTTTTTCAAAGCATAACAAAAATACATCAATTACTTAATATTTTGTTTATTATTTTTAAAAAACAAAATAAAAAAAATTATTTTTACACTTTTTTTAAAAAAAAGACTAAAATTAAAAAAAGGAAAATTAGTTGAAATAAATATTTTGAAGTAACATTAAATTAATTTTAAACTTTAAATAGAGAATACGGCCTGCATGGAAATAAAATATATTTCCCTGATTTATTGAATATTAAACTTCATTATTCTGTATTTTGATTTATATTTAATACTAATACATAAATAAACTCTTACTTTTATTATCAAACACTACATTAATAATCAGAAAATTGTATAACATTTTAGTAAATAGTTTCAATTTTATACATTAAAAGTATTTTAATTAAGCAATTTCTGACATAAAGCTAGTAATTTATGTATTCAAAACATGTATACTTATATGATTATATTAGAGAAAGTATATACATTTAGAAACAACTCCACGCAATAGAAAAAATGCTTAGACCAGCAAAGTAATTCAATATGTTAAACCAACTCATGATAAATGAAGCAGTTGAAAAATACTTCACCTTCAGCAACTACTTTTTCAAGATAATTTGCAAAAATTTATTTATCATGACCAAAACTTTTCTGGAGAAAAAGTCATTAGATCCTTTACGCTCATTCATAATCTTTCGAAGTATTTTTTCCTCATAATTAAAAATCGATGGAAAGTCAAAGAGCAAATTATGATGAAGACCTAAATAATATCTGCTCCTCTTTTTATCAAATAAATTTGCATTCAACCGATTTATAAATTCTGCATTAATCAGAGCATGAAAAATTAATCTACGTAAGAACTATTTAAGATTTCGACTAGCATAAAGTTTTATCACACTTTTTCTGATACCTCAGGTGCAAAACTCGCAGTAAAAATAATTTGGGTTTCTTAGCTAATTTTAGGATAGTTCTATCATAACTTCACAGAATTTCTAGAAAAAAAAAAAATATTTCTCTGTCAATCATTATTCTGAGTAAAATTTATAAATTAGAAGAATTATGTATATTGCACCACACACATGCTAAACATTTCTTAAAACAGTAAAAACTATAATAGTAGAAGTAACCGTGAAAGAAGCAATTTTAATTTTTTTAATTTAAATTATAAATGTTTCATTTTTACTTAGAGAATCTGAGAGAACAAATGATTGTTTAATATTTTAAATTTTGTTGTTTTTTGCCTAGGCTAATTTTTAATGTTGAAATTTAAGGTAATGGTATTTGCAGATATATTATTACTTGTAAAATGCAAGTAGAAAAACTAGAAGACACCAAAATTAATCAAACTGCATTCATATTTATTCCATCTTTAGCTGTAAATATAAGAATGATAAATTTTTTTAAGAAAATGTAATGTGACGACAATTTGAACACAGAATATTAGAAAAAATGACTCAAAATTTGGATAATTTGCTTAAGATTTCGAAAAAAAGTATTCATTATAATTATCTCAATTTATATATATCTGGATTATCTATACATATAAATAAAAATGAAGTGTATGTTTGTAATTTGAAATTAACAGCTTTTTACTCAATGCATTTAAAAGTATATACGGTACTTAGATGAAAAAATCAATTTTTAAAATTTTTGTCTGTCGTCTGTCTTTCTGTCAGTCTGTTTGTCCCGGCTAATCTCTGAAACGGCTGGACCAATATTGACGCAGCTTCACCGACAGATAGCTAATGTTATAAGGAATAACTTAGGCTAATTTTATTAAAAAAATTAGGGTTCCGAGAAAATAAAATTAAAACCATTGAAATAGTGAGCAATATCTCAATAGCAAATAGGGATTATTTATTTCAATAGGGATTATTTTTATTCAATAGGGACTATTTCATTTCGTGAACCTTCTGTCTCAACGATTTCTAGCAGTTATATCAAACTTTTCTGTTTGATTAGGTTGCTGCCCCCCTCACGACATTTTCCGTTCATCCTTAATATTTTACAGTCCTTAACTGCTTTGTCAAAGGTCATGCGTCCCTTTCATCCCCTTCCTTGCGGCTTCCTTTGTATTCGTGTTTCACCCTACTGCTACTTAGACCTATTTTGATCCTAATGATTTTAGTCCTCACCCCATCGACAGTGTCAAAGGTCATGCGTCCCTTTCACCCCTTGTTCAACAAAAACGAAGGGGGAAAAATAAAAAATAAAAAAAGAAAAGAAACATAGATTCACAAAGTAGAAGAATGACATTATACTTATAGCATAGGTATTTCCTTACGTGGAATACATAATTATTAAGTTTTCGTTAACTCTGCGAAGTGAATAAACACTTTTTTGTTAAATTCCACGTGGACGAAGTCGTGGGTATATAACAGCTATTTAACATAAAATAAATGCATCAGAAAGTAATATTAACGTGTTACACATCCAGATATAGATTATTTACACTATTTTAAGCGTTTATCACACAAAATTTGTAACAATGTGTTAATTTTGCTGAGCAGGTAGGTGTTTTAAAAAATCGACCCACAGGAAAGTTACGGGGCGTCATAAATAATAATAATAATAATTAAAAATAAATAAAAAAAATTCAGGTATTATATCTAAAGACTTAAAATTTAGCGAACATGGTTTTTTTGTTTAATTTACAATTCACGTAAAATTAACTCATTAAAAACTTCTTATCCTTCAGTCTGCATTGTTTAATTTTTAAATTCACCCGTGCCAATAACGGGTATACCAGCTAGTTTTTATAATAAATTCTTATCTCTAGAATTCATGTTTAAAAAGGACGATGTTTGTTATTTTTTATCAATAAGCATCGATGTATAGATCCATAGAAACAAACTAATGTAGGAAATATCAAACAGTAGGTAAATTCCAAATTCATTTTTGACATGTTTTTGAACTTTAGACGTGCAATAGCTTACAGATTTTTTATAACTTTCTAGTTTCCCCCATATTAAAACTTTTCAAACGCGAGAAATATATTTAGATGAAACAGAATAAACCCTTCTGGAAAACGTTTAATTCAATTGAATCTCAAATTATTCGTATCATGGGGTGAGATAGCTTGAAAAGTAAGGTTGATGTTTAAAATTGATTCAAATTAAGAACAGAGCGTTATATTTAAATGCCTCTAGATATTAATTAAACTTCACTAATTAAATCTTCCTGAAACAAGAATATAGAGAATTGTCTTCCACAGCAAAAGAGATGTATTAAAAATTGCTTCAAACTTAACAATTTATCTTTAATCATGCAATTGGTAAAGATCGAAAATGAATAGTATTAAGTTCTGTGCTATTGAAATTTCCCGCAAAGGTAAGTAGAAGTGTATTTTATCCTAAAATAATACAACTTATCATTTATACTTCAGTTCATCAATACATTTTATAAAAATGACAAGTATATATGACTTTAGCATTAAAAATGTTTATTATTTTTTTTTTACAATTATTTACTTAAAATCAAAAATTCTGTGGAAATTTTTTTGTAATAAATGCTGAAACGAAGCATTTATTGAATAAATAATAAAATAATTTGAAGGAATGCTTCGTATCACCATTAATTATCACACTAAATCATATTTTTCATCATTTTTGGGTAATTACATTGAAAAAAATATCTTCAATATTTATTTAAATTAACTAGTCTTGTGCTCTATTGTATATCAGTTTTTTAAATGCAGCAAGAAATTGCCCAGCAAAATAATTCTTTTTCCATTTGTTTAGTGTAAAAAACCAACACCATTTATCCTGCGGGACAAAGAGGTGGTTTTTCCCATTGAACTCAAAATGAACTAGATATTTTAAAATAAATTTAAATTTTTAAAGGACATATTCGTATGTAGATCATTAAAAAATTGCAAGCTGTTCAATGCACAAACAAAATAATAACAATATTTTAAATGTTCTTCTCGAATAGTAAATCTTATGGGAAAAAGAGCATTGTAGAAGACATTTTTACCATAAAAGTAATGCGTCTTTTTTCAAATGAAAACATACAAGTAAGAAACACGCATATATGCAAAACGTGTATTCACTGCATTAAGATTACTATTTCAACAATATTTCTGGAAAATATTCTAATATTTTTGATAATAAAGTAATCTTTACGAAAGCAAACATTTCCTCGCATTAAATCTCTAGATGATAATAATTCTTTCACTTATCACAAAAATCGCTCAACATATAAAGATGTTGTTATTTAAAAATAAAAAAATAGAAAAAGAAAAAGAAAAACAAGAAATCCTCTTCGAAAGAGAAATAAAAGCTAAAAGCCCAAGAACAGCAGCTTACATGTGATCATCAATCATCAATGCCCTGCGGTTTAGTGAAATGAAAGGAAAATTCCAAGATTGTTTAACCGAGTCTTGCAGCAGCAGTTCCACTTTTCGGCTGTTTTCAATTTATTTTTCAGTCTTGTAGAAGTTTTCTTTAATGGAGAAGGTACGAGTCACTAGTGCTGATTTAAAAAAATCGTACTATTTCTCAGCTTCTTTTAAAGTATAAGGATACAGCAATACGAATTAAATAAAAAAAGAATAAGAAAAGTGAACTGATTGAATGTAAGTGTGATTTGAGAGGAAATCAATATTAAAGTAGCATTTTCTTTCATTGATTAACTTGTATAAGAAGTGCGAGAAGCTATATATATATATATATATATATATAAACATATATGTATATATCTACGTGTGTGAGTGTGTATTACATATATGTAATAACTTAAATTAATATCAACTCTTAAAATTATAATCTTATTTATTTATTTATAATATCTATTTCATAGATTCGAACGTCCTATTTCGAAATGCGTCTCATTTCATCATTTTCTAAAGGATTAAAACATTTTTTTAAAGATTTATTTGTGACAATGATTTAATTTCTATAAATTACCTATAATTCCCTTTACTCGAACACCTGATTGTATTTTTATATTAGGTTGGGGAAAACCAATAACTTTTTCATGAGATAACTGTAGTGTTCGATATATCGTCAAGTATTGATCAAACAATTTCTGATTTATGCTCGATGGAAAGATGACAATTTGCAAAAAATTGTGTTGCTCTTTTTTGTTTTGTCCATTCAGTTATGAGTTACAGGTTGTTAAAAGTGGATTCAGTACATTTTACGGTTTTTCTTTGATGAAAGTGAAAATAAAAGGGAAGATGCTGAAATTGTGAATGGTTTTAATGGTCCCGATACTGTAACAATCAATTACGTGTGATTTGGTTTCGTAGATTCCGCTCAGGTATGACCATCGTCAAAAATGTCAAAAACATCATAGAAATGAGCTAAGTTTATCGGCTTGTTAGTAGTCATAGAACAGCTCAGGAGCTGAAGATTGCCGATAAAACAGTTTTAAACCATTTTAACAAAGCTAGATTCTAAAGTAAGTTGGATGTTTGGGTGCCACATTAATTATACACAAAAAATCACGAGGGATCAAATTTCCATCAGTGAAATCTTGTCCAAATGAAATGAAATTGAATCATTTCTTAAGCAGATGATAACTGGGGTAGAAAATGAGTCATATATGATAACACTGTGCGAAAACAATAGTGCCAGAAAGGTTAGAAGCCAAGAACGACAATAGGAGCCAGGAAGATTCTACTGTTTATTTGGTGTAACTGGAAATGAATAATTTACTGTGATTTGCTTCCATATAGCCAAACACTTAATTCAGACACCAGACCATACACGTCTATAGTGATTAGCCAGGAACTCTGAGAGCTTAGTCAGGAAGTTTTGTTGCATCCACCGTGTATTCTGGATCTGAAACCAAGAGATTAATTTTTTTTTCTTGCATTTCGAAACTTCTTTAATGGTAAGAAATCGATATCAAGAGAAAATTGTGAAAATCGATTGCTAGAGCTTTCTGCTAATATGGATCGACTCCTATGAGAAAGGCATTGTGAAGCTACCTTTTAAATGGCAGCAAATTGTAGAACAAAATGGTGAATATTTGATTAAAACTGGTAACACGAAACATGTTAACTATATCTTGAAGTTCACTTAAAAATCCCCTCAGGGGGCTCACTTTCTTTAGGTGAGTACGGGTGTCACAATCCCGAGGTACCTAGTGATCTTTTCCTTTTCCCAAGGGGTTTACTATCTTTGGTAAACACGGGTGTCACGACCCCGGGGTACCCTAGTGATCCTTCTCTATTTTCGACCCTCTTTCTCTTTATTCAATTTTCCCTTTCTTCTTTTCACGTCCAGATCACAGATAATTTTAACAAATGTTTGGCACACTTAGCCAGATTTGGCTCTTGCACCATAAGCCCATACACTCACTTAAAAATAATGAATTTATTTTTCCCTCTTTTTCTTATACACTTAAATGGGAAATTTAAATAATTCCCTCTGTTGTATTTTTGCCCTTGAGCTAAGTGCACGTTCAAATTCACTCTCCTGATGTTAAAATTAACCCGGAACATCTCGCGAAGGGTATGTCAAACTCACCGTATAACTTTTTTCAACTCTCCTTCTAAACTGTTTTCTGAAAATGGATAGTTTCTCGGGTATCTGACTTTAAGGTCATATCCTTTTAGGGGCATTAGCTTGCATTCGAAATATATATTTTTGGATACCGCCTCTTCGGATATGTCATATCCTGCACGTAAATTGCCGTTACAGTTCTGAATGCATGAACAAGCCTTAAATCTTTATTATGCTATGGTGCATTATTGTAATTATGATGAAAAAATATGATATTTTAGTAATTTAATAGAGAAAGTGCACTGCTGGCCACCGTAAATGCAACACCCTGAAGAAAGCATGCAAATAACATGAAATTTGCAGCAGGTATTAGCGGAGGTGAGATATGCAAATGACTAGAATTTCAGCGCAGACACACATCACGCGCGCCTGTCACATTGTACATTGAGTCTGTAACGCATCATTCAGTGTCAGGGCGTACCATTCGACGCCGTTTACAGCAGAGTGGTCTGTCTGCAAGACGTCCACTGCTTGGTCTACACTTGACACAGAACCACAGGCGTCTCCGCCGCCAATGGTGCGATGAAAGAAGGATGTTTGTGGCAGAATGGAATGAAGTTTTCTTTACTGAAGAGTTACGCATCTGTCTGCAACACCACGATGGTCGGATTCGAGTCTAGAGACTTCATGGAGAGAGGATGCTGAACAGCTGCGTTATGCACCGCTACACTGGTCCTGCACCGGGTAATATGGTTATAGGGCGGTATCGGATATCACTCTCGCACTCCTCTAGTATTCAAACAGCCAGCGCTACATCTCCGAGGTGTTGGAGACAGTTGTCCTTCCTTACCTTCAGGGCTTGGACACAGCCATATTTCAACTGGATAATGCGCGACCTCACGTGACACGCATTGTCCAAAGATCCTTCGTCAATCATAAGATTGAATTGCTTCCCTGGCCGGCTCGCTCTCCGGATCTTTCGCCGATAGAAAACATGTGGTCCATGGTTGCTCAACGATGAACCCAGATTACACCCCCAGTTGCCACACCAGATCAATTTTGGCAACGTGTGGAAGCTGCTTGGTCTTTTGAACCGCAAGAACACATCCAAAGTCTCTTTGAATCAATGCCGAGGTGTGTGGCAGCGGTGATCTCCACCAATGGTGGCTACTCTGGCTACTGATTCTGGCAGGAACCGCATTTCACAGAAGTCTATAAATTGAATCATTTGATACTTGGTCAACATGTTATCTACAAAATAAATTTTGTTGGGCTATCTCTTGTCTTTCTTGGTGTTGCATTTACGGTGGCCAGCAGTGTATTTAACAAATATAGTACAAAAGTATGTTCGGATGACGAAAGTCTCAATGCGGTAATGATGAGGAAGAATCAAATGATGAAGAGTATAAGATCAAGTATGATTCCTCCACTGAACACGATCGAGATTTGGAAGAGGGAGACCCTGTTGAAAATAAATGCTTTATATGTAGAGACACAAAAACATTTGGGAAGAATGTAATTTTAAAGGAGACAACTGGTACACATCTGATACACCTTCAGATAAACTTTTGAAAAGAAAACTATTTCTGGATCAACAAGAGAAAATAAAAAAATAAATTGCAAATTTTTTTAAATTTAAAGAATTGAGAAGTTTACTCCTACATACTTAGTTTTAAAAAGGTACAACAATTGCTTTATATACACCCAGAAAAATTGGAATTGCCTTCTACTTTCAACAATACAAATTGGTGTTACAATGGAATCATCTACAGTACCATCCCTATCGAGTTTGGTTGAAATCTGAAATAATATATTCCTTAAATTCATCATTGATAAAATGACCACACATTCCATGGCTAGAAAATGTAATCGTTAGCCTATGACATTATGTTTTGTGTTGTTGAACATTGTGATAATAAATGCGCAAATTATTTTGTGGTAAGTACTCAGAAACCACCTTCTAAAAATCAAACCAAACGTTGATTTCTGAAGTGTTTTGTATTTCGATTTACAGAAGAATGCAAAGATTGTAGAAACCAACAAGAAATGCTTCTATGGTATTTTTTAAAAAAAGTAAGATCCAGTTAAAAACATCGCCCTCACTCGCGACGAAGACTGAAGGATGTATAAACAAAGAACTGAGTGCCCTAATAAAAAGAACAAAAGCTAAATGTATGTGTGAAAAGTGTAATAAACATAGTATATTTCCTACTTTTATTCCTTTTTCACCTTTGTATACAAATTTTATGGTAAAAACAGAATGTAACACTCTTGGGTGTGAGGTACCCTGCGTGAGAACTTTAGTTCGTTTTTTTCGGTCGAATAATGCCAGGATCAATAAAAGAAGGTTGCATTAAGAAACCAGATGCTTAGTTGTCACGACTAAATCATTATATTTAACAAAATATGTACCCTCTCATCAATTTATTTCATATATATACGCTTGGGTGCGCTTGTGCGTGTTTAATAATTCACCATTTACACTTGCTTTCGAGGTATCTTCCTTATTTTAGAATGGTATTTAGAGAATCGCTTGATAATAACTAAAATAACCCCAAACTTTTTTATCTCGTAAAAAATTTCAGCATTGACACATTTCATAGTAAGAAGACGCAATATTACATCGGCTACCGAATCTGACCAAGCGGTATATTAAACACCGAAAACCATAATATTAATGACGATTTAAGAAGCTTCCGGTGGGAAAAAGCATAAAACCTGAGATATTTGGAATGTAGGAAGAACTTCTTCCCCATTGTCATAACTCCATGAGAATGGGGGAAAAGTTCTTCCTAGATGCTGCTTTTTTCTTTGTATGTATTCTTTAATAAAATGCGGAACTAAAATAAAATTTTTTCTTGAATTACCCGAATGCAACTAGATATAAAAGTTCCCACACCACGTTTTATTCCAGTGAAAATACTACACGCACGCAAAATTATTGATTCATACACAGACATACATACTCATTGGAGCACTCACATATATGTACTCACTGACACACACATTTATAATATTGTATGCATTAACTTTTAAATAGGTTTTTATAGTTTCACAGCGACTTTTTATTAAATCTTTATTATGTTGTATTACCTCACTTTTCGACAAGATGTGTGTGTTTCTTACTTTAAAAATACATTTTATAAAAATACAAATATTAGTGAACTTTTTGAATTGCATATTTTTCTTTTTGAAACAGATTGTTTTTATTATATTTCTTATCTGTAAATTACAATGCAAATGAATTACTTTCTTCAAACAAAATGGTTTCAAAAAGTATTTGAACATGTTTACAAAACTCGGTAAAATATTGTTTAATAAGGTTTTGTTGATAAATACAACATTTTTTTTTCGTCAAAAAGAACACATACATGTTTTGGGAATATCACTGATAAACATTTGAATAACTTGCAAGTTTATTTATGATAAATATTATTTATATCTACAAATAAAATTTTTAAGAGCAAGAAGGCGTCACTTTTAAATAACTAAGATGCATAATATACATAAAATGCATGCCCACCAACCATTTTTCTATGAATTCATTAAATTTTGACTTAATTTTCCTGTCCATATTTAAATTTCACATTTACAATGCAGTCTTGAGCATGAATGTAATTGTTCACATATGCACGCTATAATTACCAAAAATTTTCGATTTTACGCAACGGAACTGTTCGCTCCAGAAATCACATTAATTTACAAATGGAAGCACGAAAGTTAAATCCTTCCTGCAGCTATTCTTCGCTTGTTTCATCCTACAAGCTGAGATTATGAGAACTAAGGTGCAATATTATTGCATGGTTCCGTGATTATTTAGAATTTAAAGTTGAAACTGGACCTGGCACCAAACGGATCAGGAGCAAAGTCGGAGGAATCCAAATTACCCCGTAGCTCTCAAAGTAGCGAGGTGACATCGAGTCAAGAATTGTTCCGCTCTAGGGATTAAATTGAGACTAAATTGTCGAACATTATCAGTATTCACGAATGTTATTCAGCTGATTAACAACCGGTGGTGCTTGTTATCCATTGGAATTAGGGTTTAAGTACTAGAGGACCATGGTGCTTACTAATTTATGGGTATAGAATTTCTACTAAATTTCAGTTTCCAAAATGGTCTCATCCATGCAACAACTGTAGTTGTTTCTGGCAACTGTTGCTATTTTAGGCCTATTGATATAATTTCATTACAAGATTTCATCAGATATTATTTTATGGGAATAATAATAATATTTAATTGAGACAAAGTCTATTATTATTTTGAATTATAATTACATGTCATTAATTATGTGAAACTGCTTTTTTTTATTAAATTATTCTCATTCATTAAACAAAAAATAAAATAAATATATTTTTCACTGGCATACAGAGTTTTCCCATGCATTAGATTTATTTTTAAATGTGAGTTTTGAAATCTGTTAGTATGAAACTTAATGCATTATTGAAGCTTTCAGCTTTTAATGAATACATCTAAAGATGTTCTTTCAAGAGACGATAATGATTTATATCTTTTTATAATAACATGAGAAAGGAACATTAGTTATACTTAAAAATAAATTGATAAAAAAATATGCATGCTTATGTATTTATTTTACTGAAAGCACTATATATATATATATATATATATATATGACATGTTTTGAGCCACAGAATCAGACTTAATTTTTAAAAAAAGGATCTTTATTTAATGAAATCTATACAAGCTCTGACGCTGAGAGGAGAGAGAAAAAAGAACGCCACCGTGAAAACTAAGTGGGTTACCACTTAAACACACATGTTCTAAGTATCGCGGATTTTATGAGTGTACTTGAAAGTTAATGCTGACATATAGCTATTAAATATAACGATCTGGAATTAGACATGTTTATTGGCTAGGCCATATCTTGGGAAGAAATAAATGGGTGATTAGTTTGATACTTGAAGATGAAATGAAAAATATGAGTTAAGTGCTAGATAGGGAATTTAATTTTTAATCTAATTTAATTATCCTTACCAATATATATATATTAATTTCGAGAGTGGTAGGCTTTTATTAATTTAAAATTCCTTTATTAGGTGATTGGTGTAAGCGATGTTTATTGATGAGCCATATTCTTGTTGACGGATACTCCACTTTTATTTTACATTTAGCCACTTGAACGACCCACATGTAACACATAAAAGCAGCAGCAGGCATAAACATAAAATTTACAAACATAAGGCTTGGCAGGGATTTTCCAGAGCATCTTGTCATTTATACAAAACGCAGACCAGAAATTCAAAATCTCACATGACTTCCAAGGACTTCCTTCTAGATTTTCTGATTGATCCAGATAATCGGATGTGGTTCATTATGAAATCTTTTTAATTTAAATACGCTGAACTTTTAATTTCAAAGAGATAAAGTTACGATTATAACCCCAAACGTGGGTAATTAACAGTTACTTATTTATGTGAAGTCCTGGAGGGTCAAGACCATTACAAATTTAAAAAAACTTTTAAGAAAAAATTAACGTTAATTTTTACATATATATATATATATATTACTGAATTGGAGACAAGACATATTCTGAATTAACTATGTATACTTTCAAGCTTTGATACAGAATTTTATTTCCCATTTACTAATCATACGCAATATGAAGATGTTATTTATACCAAGCTAAAAAGTTTATACTGTTTTCTCAAATAATAAATACATTTTCCTTTTTTTCCGATTTAAGTATATAATTTTTTCATAAAAATTAATTTAGTTTTTAATTTGAATTAATACAAATTACCATTCTTTCTGTTCCCCCTTATTATTAAAGGATCATACATATCGCGATTTGTTTTACAAAAAATAAACATATAATTATAAATTTGGATTGTAAATATTGACCACAATAACACATGTTTAATCATTTTATTAAAAATGTATATTTTATACTTTTAAAAAAGTAATACATAGATTAGTGTCCAAAAAAGTTTAATGCCTGTATTAATACTTGTAATTTTTACAGAGAACATAACTTCAAAAGCTTCATTACCATTTTTAAGAAGCCAAATCAAGTTTCTCAGTATGGGTGTGTTAATCATTAGACACTATATTTCAGGAAAGGTTTTGTTAAGAAATATTTTCTTTCTTTCTTCTATTATTTGCATACTTCACTTTTAACCAGGATATTATAATTAATTATAATTTTTTGAGTCCTTGTTTAATAATATTATTTATAAAAAATCAAAATAGTTTTCATGTTTTTCAAAGATGTTTATCATTAACTAGAGGATTTCGTTAGACCTTTAACTAGATGAATAATAGGACCAGAAATAAAGGGAAGAATCCCCAAAAGTTTACCGGACAGACTGATGTCGTAACATCTCCTGATGTTGACTAACCAGTGATTAATTATCAAGCACAAAGTAATAAAACTACTTCAGGACACTCTCAAAAAATAAAAATAAAATTGCACAACATGTATGTCGCATGTCTGAATAGACATTTTGCTACAGCCGCTCTTTGAAGGTTATAAGAGGGAGAAAAAACAACAAAAATGAAAGCAAAACTAAAGTCTTGTAAAATTGTAAGCTGTATTAAGATTCATGCATTATCTTTTCGTATCTTTGCATCCTATGATTACCAAAGATAAATCTTGGGGTTGGCTAGCTTAAAGATATGACATGAAGCTTTCAATATTAAGACTTTGATATGTCTTTAGAAACCAGGATAATTTACTCAGAACAATTACAAGAAGAATAATTTATCAAAATTATTAAATATTTAAATATTTGCGAATATAAACAGTGCCATGTATAAGTTGAGAAAACGTTTTTCTCTCAAAAAGTTACTCAAAATTCGAAACTTGAGTATATAAGCCGAATTAAAAAAAAATACTTCCTATAATTTCTAAACATGTTGCCATGAAAGCGAAAATGCTGATGAACGGGTAAAATGGAGGGAATATTTTCCAATAAAAATGCTGTTAAATGAAACGCC
The DNA here is from genome assembly GCA_019973955.1 of Trichonephila inaurata madagascariensis. Classification (NCBI taxonomy): domain Eukaryota; kingdom Metazoa; phylum Arthropoda; class Arachnida; order Araneae; family Nephilidae; genus Trichonephila; species Trichonephila inaurata. The sequence goes on along the minus strand of BMAV01005694.1, from coordinate 186,118 downwards.
TACAATAATAGTTGTTGGCGTTTTCTTAACAGCTCCTGGTAATTCTATATGTAGCTAACATATCCTTCTTTGATCTATTATCTTGTATAGCATCTGTGTTACTCATTCTTTCTTCATCAGATTTTTTGTCAGTCTGAAAAATGAGTGGTATTAAAAATTCGTATTCTGAACATTGCGTGCCACTTATGGTTCTGAATTGTCTTGTAAGAATATAGCTACATGAAATCTCTTTAGGTAAAGGAGGGCAGCAAGTTCCCAAACCAGGCTGGTCATTTTATAACAACCATACGTACTAGGAGGTGTGAAGGAATAGAATCCAAGGGTGCCGAACTGGAAATAATGCGGAAGATTATAGTTCAGCAGCTTCTTTCAATGGCATCTCCATACTCTAATATCCAATCATGGTTGGGATGCAGGTGAAAAGGGATTCCTTTGTAAAAACAATGTGCTATTCGCGCGACTGTGCAACAGTGCATTACTGCAGGTGAAAAGAGATTCCTTTGCAAAAACAATGTGCTATTCGCGCGTGACTGTGCAACATTGTACTACTTCGGGTGTAGACGCCCATCATTTTGTTAAAATAATTATAGCAATTGACAGCTCACCGATATTCCAACATCAATTGGTATGTTCGGATATTCATTGTTGGTAACAGAAAAGTAATACTACAAAACTCATTCCATTCTACCTTTATGTAGCACTTGTTAGAGGTGCTATATTCGACCATGTTATGCGTTTGCTCTGATATGATAAATATTTCCATTTTCCATCGCAGTATACGCAAGATAAACATTTCATATGGTTTATAGGTTCCTTCAAGATATTGCATTTAGGCTGACGAGCAACACATATTTCACTATTTCACAGAATGGGATTTTGTATAAAGTTCCATGACCTCTAAAGAGAGCAAAGTTACACTTTCACGACTACGGGGGTTTCATTCAAAACATAAGATTTGCTATGTATTTAAGTTCTTCTAAAATCATTAAATACGTTAAATTGGGGTTTCCTTTACTTTTCTTAAATGTTTCTGATTAAAATATTTCTGTTTAGTTTTAGTAATTATTACGCAGCATTTTTGTCATTTAAAATTTAAATATATACGTGAAACAAATATTTATATTGTATGAGGATATATTGCTGATTTTTTGGTCATTTCAAGTTCACATCTCATTCTATATACTGAAATGTATCGAAAGCCAACGCTAAAATTTCACTCACTTGTAAATTTAGGAGTAGTCCAAATATTTGAATTTCTTAAATCTTTTAGTAATAGGCTTTCGAATTATTTTGGTTCTTCTAAATAAAAATCGAAAATGTTATTGATTTAGAATTTAAGAAGGAAATAATCCTAAATACAATATTATAACATCCCATTTTGTATACTTTTATTACAAAATAAATAAATTAATAAAACGTTTTGTGTGTTAATATTTTAACCAGTTCCATACTAGTTTACCCGCAATGTATTTTTTTTTTCTAATTTAAAAAAATGCAAATCCTCCTATATATTTACTGAATCGAACTTTCATTTCTCTATGTAAATTACGCAAGTTATCCTGTTTAAAATTGCTAAAATTTGTATTTGTGTTTCTTGAGGATAATGTATCACTATATAGAAAGAGAATGATTCAGAACAGGACTTTTAAATCTTACGAAATTTTTTTTAAAAAATTCTTTAAAAACCCTTTAACAAACAAAATTTTCGATGATAACATACTTATTTTGAGCATATCATAATCTTTTATTCAACAGTTCAGAAAACTATGTGCATTTAACTCAGACCAGCATAACTTTATAAAAAATTCTTAATAGCCTACATATTTATAGTATTTATGTTATAGTTATGTTTAAAGGTAATTCTCGCTTTTAAATTAATTTATGTTTTTGCATGAATAACTCGTGATTATTATTACCCAGAACTACGTTAGTTATGAATCTACTCACCAATTAAGCTCAAAGAACATCAATTCGAAAGAAATAATTCATCTCTTGCGCATATGATAGCCATTAAGTGTATTGATACATTATTCAAGTACAGTAAATATGACATTTTAATGAGTAGCTATTTATTATATTAATAAACCGAACAGATTTGAAGCAGAAACAGAGAACTGAGGGTAGTATCATCTCATCTAAATTACACAACTCTCATTAATATTTTAATGGATAAGGCTATTCAAATCTTCTGTGGCGATCAAATATTACTTATTTTTGCTTGGTGAAGTAATAAAGTAAACATTTTATGTTCTGCAGTAAGTAATATATTCTACAGTTGAGGTGATACGCCTGGCTAAATATCCATCAGAAGATTTATTGTTGTTCTTTACCTCTGAACTTCTTTGCATAAATATGAGCAGCAACAAAGGAGACTTAATCACTAAAACTTCTAACAAAGGTTCAATTACTAACTGCCATCAGGTATTTAGTATGGAATTGAGATTCAATTGCGTACTGGAAGTTAAATAAAGAAGGGCTATTTTGCATATTGTTACGGCTTGAAATAATAACTGTCTGAAATTATTAAAATTAATTAAATTTTATCGCCAGTGAGTTTCTAAACAGAAATTGAAATGACTCTTACACATGTTACTCAGCTGATTTGAGAGAGCTTGCTTGGTGTTAAATGAAATAAAGGCAAGCTCTCTGATAATTTAATTATGTTTCATTTAATAGATGTAACGATTAAGCAGCAGTTACGTTGTACGGCGATAAAATTCGAGACATTTGTTTCGCCATGTATTGATTATTTTAAGTATTAAACTTAATGGGTATGTGTTAATAGAAGAAGGATAATTTGAGTAATATCGTCTATTAATGAAGAATCGTTTATTATATAATCATCGTTATTGTTATATGACTTTCATTCACACATGATGAAAGTTTAAATTTCTCTCAAGTGTAAGAAAAAAAAAAAAGGAATTTGCTTGATTTCCTTTTACCCCTATTAGGCGCGTGAATCTCTCAGATGGATGGTAAAAATAGTTTTGGGTGCTGCCCAAGGTGGGTTGTCCCTCTTTCTTCTTTTCCCCGCCTTTCGTCATTTGCCCTAGATTGGTAAAGACGAGGACGATTTCTTCTTATTTCGGGTGGCAGAGGCCATTAAATCTGATAGATGCACTGCGCCCAACAAGGTCAGTTTTTATGACTTTGTACCATTTCCCTAATTTTGATATTTTTCTTGTAAAATAGTGTAGTTTTCAGTTTTAACAAAAAAAATTCAAAAATTTTTTTTTCTAATTTGGTTTCACGGTTGGTTTTTTTTTTTCTGCGGGGAGGAGATAATATGAGGGATCCCGGGCCAGCCAGTGACGTTTTTTTATTCAATCCTCACTTTTGGCGAAAAAAACCCCAAAATATCTATAGGGGAGCACGGCAGATCAGAATTTTTTGAAAGAGCCCCTGAAACAATTGAAGAAACAAAATTTATTATGTTTATTTATTTTATTGTATTGTATTGTATTATTATATTATTTTTTTTTGTTTTAAAGAGGCCACAATTTGTGAGCCAGGCCTTTGCAAAAACGGCAATTCCACAAGTGTGAGAGCCATTTTATTGGTGGCTCAATCTAGTGGAGGCTCCCTCTACCAAATTTTGACTCTTGAATTTATTTAAGTTTTCGTCAAATGCTAAATATTTCGGTGGTTTAATTTTACTAAGAGAACTACACCTAAATTAATACTCAATGTCACATTATCATATGGCTCTAATGATGCCGCCTAATAATTTAACATGTGTGCCTACGATTTTCACATCCAGAAAATCTATCGTAATCAACCGGGATGAAACCCGCAATGCTAAGATTACGAGGTGGGGCTACCTCTGAGCCACCGAATTTATTTTAAGATTTGCTTTACTTTTTAGTTTAGAACTATCATAACATCTTGCTCCCGATAGAAGAATAGAATGGAATGAATAAGAAACGTTAATATATTGTAAATTACTTGATTTGTTTTCTCTTTTTTTTAATAATTTTCATGATTTAATGTTCAATTTTATGCATATCTTATTTCAAATTATCCGTAACATAAAAGTAAAGCATAATAGTAATTAAATCTAATAAAAATACCTTCTTAATACAGATGGAATTGAAATTGATTTAAATCGATGAATATTCATTATATGCAAAAAAAAGTTAAGGGCAGACTTCTTGCTCTTTCTGATAAAAAAAAGAGCACCGTAGTCCTTCTGAAACGATTATGTCAGCTTAACTCCAAGCAGGTTACTTATTTCCTTTTGTATATCTTGCGTTCGGTATTAAATTTATGTGTTTTGAACTTCATGGGAATGCTAAGGCAACAATGTTAGATGCACCATAAATTTCAAGGGTGAGAAATTATAGTGAACAACTGCGCCTCTCCAAATATACTAAGAATAATTGAGCTATAATTCAAAATGAAAACGTAGAACTCACACATGAAGCTCGTTGAAAAGAGACAGAACTTATTTCATTTTAGAAGTCCGACAAATAAGTTGTCCCTATTATTGTACCAAAAAGGAATTTGTCCACCATCATTCACTGAAAAAAGATGAAGAAAACAAGGAAAAGAAAATTAAAAGAAAAATATCTCTTCGGGTAAGGAATAATTAACTCACAAAGAATTGCTATTGGAAGAACATCCGTTCTCGCTGACAGTCTGAAAGGTATAGAATCTTAAACCCATTGTGAGCATTGCTTACAATGATGGATAAAAATAAATTCTACTACAAGGAATTCTTTTAATCTTACATTGAAAACTTCTACGATTTCTTTATACCTGTTGGTTCAATGAAGTTTAGTTTCTAGGAGTTTAATAATATCCGATATTATATCAAAAGAAGGATAAAAAAACTATTATATCATCACAAACCCTATCTAATAAACGAAAATAATGAAAGAAAAATAAATGAAGATATTGGAAGTCAGTACTAATAAACTTTTTGTTGGTCTATATAAAACGTTAAATGAAAGCAATAGTTGAAATAGGGCTTCGTAGTTAAAACTTATTTATTACATTTTAAAGGCGTTTATAATTAATTTCACTTATAAAAATTAAATTTATATTATTTGTGTATTATAAAGGCATGCCTATTTTCTTGATGTAAATTTCAAAATATACAAAGGGTTATTAAACTAAAAGCACATAAAAAATCATATATAACAATAATGATTAAACGGGTAAAAATACAAAATGTATTATAAAAATACCTTGTTTTGCAGATTATATGATTTAATCTTAAAAAAAATCTTTGAAATTTATGCTAGGCAAGAATTAAAGTTGCCATTATAATTTTTGTGAGTCTCAAATTATGATAATGCTCTATTATTTTTTGGAATTCCAAGGAAATACAACTTGGTAACTTTATATGCAACACAGTTCCAAAACTGATTAAATGTAATGATGTGGTGGTTGAAAAGTAGTTCTTTTCTTTTATGAAGCATTATTTATTCTTTTGATTAAATAGATGATTTAATTTTCGTATAATGCTTAACGAGTAAAATAATTTGATTAAGTGATGAGTCCATTCAAAGACACCTCCTCTCATCCAAAATAATGAAACATGGAAAAATATTTTGTTTACTTAGTACATCGTCAAAAGTACATTTTTACAGCAAAACTTGGAATTAATGCTGAAAATTACGACAATCTAAAGTAATGACAGTTTGGGAATAGTTCAAAAGGCTCAAATTTTTATTCCACGCATGCAGTCCAAAGGGATAGCCTTCCTATTTTCTCATTAGAAGTGACTTATTTAACTTATGTGAGACGATCGAGGTAGACTAGTTCATCGAGTTCAATATATCGCAAACATAATCCGACATCCAGGTAGCTACAGACAAAAAAGTTTATTACATGCACTTTCCACATTTCTTAAGATTCCCATTACGGCCAGAAACATGGTGTCGTATGTCATTCGTTTTCAAATTCCACATATCATAACATGTACTCCACCTGCTACACTCTACAACTAATTTTGACAAACAATCATGCCATTTCACTTTTTCAGGCTGTAATTTTTGTTGTTGGTTTTAATTTTGAACAAATATTGTAAGAAAAGAAATGATGTAAGAAATTTGAGTCATCGATGTAAGTAAATAGTGACATCCGCAAACATCTTCTATTACGTCTTGGTTATGGAGATGCGTTATTTTCCTTGAACTTACGAACTACATGGTGATTCTAAAAGCATGGACACACTTTGAGGGGCAGTAGAGCTCACTAAAATAAACAATTTCTGTATAGAAATATATGGGGGGAAATGCCGTGTTGAGGCATAAATAGAAAAACAGCAACACTCTAACAGAAACATAAAACGCCCATTAGCATCACACTTAACGATTGGCTCCGTACAGAAAATATTAAATCAGTTTTAGAAATTGCACCCACCAACAGTCCAACATTAAAATTCTCTAATGGTTTGGCTGACTGACATGTAGGCGATATGCTACACTATATGCACACTAAGTTGTACGCCCTTGTACTTGCGTCAGGTATTTTGCCTACATAGTCCAAGATGACTTCTTCCAGGAGTGTTTGTCGTACAGTCCTTCATCAACCCCTTCCATCGGTACTGGCAATAAGTGAACCATTGTCACACATCTGTCGATGTAATCACTGACACATCTTGTAGTTTGGCATGCGTCTACTTGGAAAGCGTTCCTGATACAGACGTAGGGCTACTCTGCCATTATGATAAACAGCACCGTAAATTAGATGCATGTCTGCTTTTTTGCTATTAGTAAAATTACCCATAACGACCAAAATGTCAAGCACAAATGCCGAATTTGGTAGTGCAGCAGATCACTAGTACACCACTTTGCTGACTTAAAGTGTTGCCAATATTGTCAGCTAATCGTGCCATACATGTCACCAGACATTCATGACGGTCGGTGGATACAATTGCTAAAGCTGTTTTAACATTTTCTCTACGGAATCACTTGTTAAGTATGCTTCTAATGAACATTTTATGTTTCTGTTAACGTGACTTTTTCTGACGTGGCACTTCCACTCATATATTCCTATACGAAGATTATTTGTTTTAATGAGCTCTACCAACCCTCTAAGTTTGGTCTATGATTTTAGAATCTCCATGTATATGATTAGAAATATCATTAATTTTTAGTACGTAAAATGAATATTCAACTATGTAGCAATAAAAATTGTAATACAAAACCTTGCACTTTTCACTTTATAAATAAATAATTTTAAAAAATTAATTTTTCTTTTATTTTCGAAAATATTCTTACCTAATTAAAAATGCTTTTGAAAGACTTAAAATTTATTGGGTGTGCAAGAATAAGTTTTAAAGGTTAATTTTTTAAAAATTATTCTGGGCTTTATTATACAAAAGTAACAAATTGATTATTTATAGTATTTTTCATCGTTAATCACTACTTTTTCAGAACTTTCAGGCAGCGTATGAATTAGACATCCAAAGAACTAGTCCTTAAAGACAGTTAAAGTATATATATATTTGCATGACGCAAAAGTAAAGAAAAAGTGCTGCTCAGACAGGCTATGAGTCGATGATCAAAACCAGTAACAGGCTAGAAAGGTAAAGTCTGGAAATACGGTGAATAAATAGGATATCCGATTTGAGTGTTTCGAAATATTTTTTGACTGTCACTGTAACATGTGGTCGAGATTTATCTTGCAGCAAATAATTTTGTCTTATCTGTGCTCATATCAGGGCTATTTTTCCTTATACATTCGACTTAGATTGATCAATTGTAGTCGGTAAATTGAAGCTTTTTGAGTATTTAAAATAAGATGGCTATTCTAATTTTACGCTGGATGTATAAAAGTAACGCTGGTAATGCCACAATGAACATGCAAATCCCGCGCATTTTATATGCGGGCTTTAAACGTTGGAACAATATATTTTTTTTCAGTAATGGGTGTTGTGAACTCAATTTTAGTCAATAATTATCTTTTGAAGACTAAAAATACTGCATAAGGTACCCATGTAACAGCGTGAGGAAAGTGATTTTCTTTTTGCAATATTTCAAAAAGTATTGGCGGAAATGTATCTATTATGCATCATTGTTAGCAACGGAGGTCACGGAAAAGTACCGTCTCAAGAAAATCAGGATCCGGGCTAACGTAGACCACTACTATGAAAGAGAATCATTGTATTAGCCGCATGATTCTCATGTATCCTACCGACTCTGCTGGACGATTTCGAGCTTCTATTGGTAACAAAACTACACGAAAAACTGCAATAAATCAATTTTTTTTTATAAAGATAAACGATATAGACGCTCTGCAGCTCACATGCTTTTAAATCCAAATTATTACAATCTGCAACTTCACTAGTGTTACGCAAGAGCTCACAAGAAGTTGAAGTGAAAATACGGTTTTCAGATGAGAGCCGTTTCTGTTTGTGCTAGTGATAGCCGTATATTTATGAGAAGGAGGCTGAGTCTCCGCTTGGAACCAAGCTATCTGTGTAAACTTGTGACGGATTTATTCGCGTACCTTCCTCTAACCCTCTTGGGAAATCTTTGGGCTATCAATTCGCGTTATTCACAGCCAACCCTTCTGTAGAAGAAATCGTGATATGTAAATTAAGTTTACTATATATAGTCGAGATTTACAAGCTAGAGGGTAGTAGGAGTGGAGGTGAACCAGAAGTGTCAGGTGAGATTGTCACTGATAGGTATCATTATTGAATTATTGTGATTAAATCCTTATTAGGGGAAAGATTTAAAAGTGACGATTCATCACTGTGGTTAAATGAATATTAGGTTACATCGGATAATGGATTAGATCCTATGTAAAGTAAGGATCGAGTTTGATAGTCTCCTAACCATTCGAGTACTTCATGGTTGTTCCACTTTCACGGTTAGCACCGAGACATTCTCTATCTGTTATTAATTGAATTTGAGTCATTATTTAGTGTGATCAATAAATAGATTGCTTGGATTAGGACTAGTGTTTCTTCCTACCTCCTACATATCTAGGTGCCCAAAAGAGAGGTGAGGACCTCTCACGAACTCACTGAAATTACTCCAGATATTATAATTTAAGAAGCAATTTCGGAAGAATTCAGCACTACTCTCAGCGTTATTCCAAACAACTTTTTTGTATTCTTATTCAATCAAATTCGGGCATCAGTTTGATATTAAACTGATTACTCTGCCATTATTGATCATTATTCAACGAGACGTTTTCCAACAGGATAACCCCATACCGCTTCTATTTCCAAACGAGCTCTATAGAATGTCGACATAGACTACACAGAATTCTATCAGATCTTTTTTTTACTGAGCACGTATTTATAAGATTTGGATTCTGCTTGTAAAATATTTCTATTCATAATACTGCATTAGTATTAGCACATCAGGAAAAAGACTCAATTGATAACAATATGTAATTGAATTCGTAATTCATCATTGCAAACATTTAATCGCATAAAAATAAAAAGAAACCTATTTTATGGAACAATAAATTATTTAAAAGAAGTCTTAAGTAATTATTAATATAGAACTTAGATGTACAAATATTTAACTTTATTAGACAGCACACTCGAGATTAAATCTTAAATTACACGGCTTAACAGCAATTTCTAGTATAATAGTTAACTAACTGTTAAATGAGCTTCTTAAATGAACATAAGCCATTTCATTGAATCACTGCTTTATCTGAAATTTTGAAAGGATATTAAATAATTTGATGAATATTTTGTAAGATAATTATTGAACTCAATTGTCAAGTTTTTAATTTGAATTTTATTTCGGTTACTTCACCTTTATGTAGAAAGAAACTCCAATCATTTCCTAGAAAACGTCTCAAATTGTAATAGAACATATATGAATCGAAGCATATTCTAACGGATTATGAAAACAATACAAAATTATTACAAAACTTAACCATTTTGAGAGAGAAACAGTGACTAAATTTTCCTCCTTGTATTCTGGATATTCATCTATAATTTTTTTTTATTTATTGTTAAGAAATTCATGATTTAAATGAAATAAAATAATTATGATTGTAAAATCTTGTAGAACGCATAGCGTAGAAAAATATGCTTGTATTTGAAAAATACATACAAAAGAATTTTGAAGTTTTAGAACACATGCATTATAATTCCGAAAAAATTGCAGGGACCTAAGAAGATATATACAATACACATACCTTTACTTATTTTCATTTTCATGTTTTACTTAAGAAAGAGCTTGAGTTTTTTTCAATGACTAAAATGTTCATTGATTTTTATGTCTGAACGGTAAATTCTCAACTATGTATGAATCTTTTACAGCAAAGGATTTTAAATTATATTCAATTAATTTAATTGAAGATGGTGTTTTTAACACTTAGAGTGAAGTAATGAATTTTTGAGAAACAGTCAGAAAATGGTAAAGTAATATTGAAAACGTATGGTTATATTGATAAGGGATTAAATATATGTATATATATAAATACATATTATGCTATTATTTCTTCTTGTATATTAAACTTTCAAATTCAATATGTTTTACTATAATTAGGTTTGAAATTGAATGCACGTGATTCTTTAAGGCTTTATTGACATTCAATTTTGATTTCATTCATTCTTTTCTTGCATTATTTATATATGAATAAATTCTCTGCTTTAGGGTAACGTTAAGACCCAATAAAGCATACTTCACCCTACATCATTGTCCTAAGTCAATGACAGCTTTAGAGAACACAATAACATTGCATTAAGTCAATTAACTTTTTCTTTTCACGATTGTTTGAATGTTCTTGGTTACATTTTGAAACTTTCGCCTCCCTATCTTCTATAGGATGTTTAATATTTAATACTAATATAGTGTTCCTTTGTTTTATGAAAGATATTATGTAAATAAATATAAAATTATAAATATATAATTATGAATTTGTGTATACTTATATATATTATATATATGTATACTGGTGTTCAAAATTAAGAGAATTTTTAGATTTTGTTGATTATCTCTAGAGCTACATGGGAGATTTAAGGTATTCGAAAACTTTCAGTTTGCTTTTTAAAAAAATGACACACCAAAACATTATAAATGCTTTTTAGACGTCAATACCAATAAATACTAACATTTAATTGTAACAATACTGAAAAAAAATAACTAAATTTTACAAAAATCACAATTATAAGTGAGATTTTAGCAATATTTTTGAAATACTTTAAGGCCGTTAGAGAAAAAAAGTAATCAATAAAATCAATAAAATAAATCAAATCAATAAAAGTATTACTAAAACAGATTAGATGCATTTATCTAGAGAAAGTACAAAAATTGTATTGTTTTATTATAATTCTAATATTATAGAGCTGATCGAGTAAATATTATAAGAAATGTGACTTTTTTTTTCTTTAAGAGACCATTATTTAAATAACAGGCAATAACTCAAAAAATATTCATACAATAATAAATATTTTAATACAGTCTCTAGAAAATAATATAAATATCAGGTTTGAAAAGTTTTAGCTAAATACATTCGTAATATTTTGAGTTACCAGACTCACAGTGATAGATTTTGAATAGTTTAAATACCAACTGCTGAATAGTTAAAGACACATTTCTAATTTTTCTAATTTTATAAAGTTAATTGTGTAACTAGGTTTCTAGGGATAACATAGAAACTAATAAAATCATGTTTTGAAAGGCCAGAAGATATTTTATTCAATAAAAAAAAAAAAAAAACTCATGAGTGTTTGAACTAATTTGGTCATTTCAACGTGTTCGGATATCTTAAAGGAAATTTGGTTTGTGTATAACGCTGATATATAATAGCGAAAAAATAACCATCCAACACTTAAAATACACACGCATGATCATACGTAACACTCCTCCCAGTCGAAACGTATGAAATAGCACAAAAAAATGGTTAATAGGGGCTGTGGTCACCTCTTTTAGATCATCAGGTCTTACACCGTGATTTTATACTGGAAGTAAGAGAATTTACGAGTTTTTGTGGAAAATAATCTCACTTGTTCAGCAACTCTGTTCTCAAGCTTTGGATGGTTTTGGGGGGAGTTGCGAGCATGGAGGTGAGTGCTGCTATCCAACCTGATGAACGCCCACACCTCAATGTCTTAGCAAGTTACACTGTGACTATTATGAGGTATAGGGATGAGGTCCCAGAACCCTATGTTTGTCTTTCCACGGGTGCAGTTAGCCCTGATTTTATTTTAATGAATGATAACGTGAGGCACATTGAGCTTACCTGAATGATGAATTTTTGGAAAGTGAAGATATTCACCGAATGCATTGGCCAATTGGTTCTCCAAACCTCATCCCTATAAAGCGTGTCTGTTACGCTCTGGGAAGGCCAATTGCAACTCGCAACCCCCTCCGAGAACGATCCAAGACATGTAAATAGAATTGTCGAACGAGTGGGATTAATTGCCAGCTAAACTCAAAAATCCTTTATTTTCGGTATAAAATTACGGTGTGAGGTATAATTATATATAGAGAGTGACAACAACCAGGTCGATGTCGGCGAAATTATCGAACTTCACAATCCTGAATTTTCCTCGTGAAATTTCACACAACACTTGAAATTGAAGGAAAGCGTCACATCACATTAGTTGGAAAGCACATTAAATTGAAGAAAAGCGTCGTATGACATAAGTTGGAAAGAACATTAAATTGAAGAAAATCGTCATCGTCCTTTTTTTTTTTTTTTTTCTTGCTTCGGTTATCTAGGGGATTTTAAGTTAAGGGAAAGGCCGAGCCCCCATATAGAGAGTGACAACGACCAGATTGAATTAAGTATGCATTTATTTAGGGGAATTATCTACAAGGGAGTGCTAAAATTTAGTAAAAATTTATCGGGTGGTTGGATTCCACCAGGCGTCGTCACTGCGCCTTCGTCCCTTCCGTCTCGTCCCGGCTCTCTCTCTGTCTTCCCGCGCAATCGTCCTATTCGTCTGTCGTCTCTTTATTCTCGAACCGCCTTGTCAGCTAGGTGGCGCTCTCTTGGCCTTGCGTCATTAAGGGAATATAGGAAGGATATGATAACGTGCACATCCATTCCTACATATATGAAAGAGAGGACCATATCCCTTATTAGCCAATTTTTTTCTGTTACATTCTGAGAATTTGCTGTTCAATACCTTCTGACTTAGAAGAGTGATACGTATGATCATGCGTGTATATTTTAAATGTTGAATATTTATTATTTTTTTTCATTACATCAGCCTTGTATACATACAAAATTATTAAAATCTGTCTAGTAGTTCTAGAGATAATCGGAAAAATCAAAAAATTATCTTAATTTTGCTCACCAATATATATAGTAGGCATTATTCATTATTAAAATCATTATTTATTTCTAGAAAAAAAACTACTTTAACCCCTGTGAATATATATATAAATTAAATAAACAAAGAAATCTTGAAAGAAAAAGATACAATTAATTTGTGTGGAATTGTGAATAATTCTTAAATTTTACTTTAAAATACATTAAAATTTGATTACGAAATTTATTTATTTATAATCTATTATGCTTTATTATGAATTAAATTAAGAGGTATCGGATCTTGTCCATATTATTTTTAATTTGATATTCTTTTTTTACACTTCTCATGTCTTATATGAGAGAGAGAGAGATAGAGATATCTGCTGAAGAAAGGTTTCATATAATTTTTGAAAATTTAAAATCTAATTTTTACGAATCAAAATATTTTACCAAATTTATACGCCGAGAAATTTTTTGCCTTTAAATAAATATCATCCCAGTTATGACAAAATATTTAATCTTGTATTATCTCCGTTGACATTTTTTTTTGTTTACTAATGTAATGCAATGTATTTTTATGCGGATTCATTGTTTTAGGTAATTTCTTAAAATCTATGTAATTTTAAATGATATTTCAAATAATTTGGATAAGATAAGGTAATAGCAAACAAAATATAAGAATAAATATTTTTTTTTCAATATTTAATTATGTATCATTATACAGATTACGACTAAATTTGTGTGTGTGTGTGTCTTAAATAACGACAAAATTTAAATGTGACATTATGTACTGAAAATTCTCCAACATTTTGAAAAACACCTGTTAAATATGTTGTTTTTCCCAGATGAATACAAAAAATTTACATTTAGAGCCACACAGAATTTAATTTACCATATTGTGTCCTTTAAGACAAAAGTTCACTTTTTATCTTATTAGCATTTGTTCTCAAATTGTTTTAAAGACATCAATGTACATTAAATAAAACAAATATTTGCCATATATGTAAACTAAAATTCTAAATAAAGTTCTTTTAGTTGTCTTAAAAATTTATTTCAGAGTATGAAGTTATAAACATTCCAGAGACTAAAAATAGAAACATGCCCATTAAAAGGAATTTTGAAGGGACTATAAAAATAATCTTTTTTTAATCATATTTTTTGATTCTGGATTTTATTTTCCTTAACGAGAGATTTTATTAAATAAAAATGGGAATTACAATTGGAAAAACATGCTGACATTTTTGGCGTGATACTATTTATAAACTTCGTAATACTATATATTTATAATTATTTAGTTTGTTAGTGAAAAACATGACATCATTGATTCTTTAAGCAAGATCATTTGAACTGTATTATATTTTTATAATTTAACAAACTTGAACCTTATTTAATCTTATCTGGAAAAGGTAATATACATTTATTTTTAATTAAGTAATAATCAATATTTCTTTTTGTGAAAAATGAATACTGAATATAGTTTTAAAACTCTAAATGGTGAATTCTTAAACGTATTATAGAATGAAACATCATTTCACAAATTCTAAAGCACAACATAAATAACATTATATAAGTTATTTTAAAGAGTAATAATAATAACTTTTTATTTTAATTCATTGTTAAAAATTAAAAAAAATTAAAAAATGGTGATTCCTTATTTTTAGCCCTTAGAATGTGAGTCTTGTTAGGTGTTTGCATGGTTAATTTCATTCTATTACGGTAAACGGATTTCTCCTTTTTTTTTAGAAAAATGCCATCAAATATGCTGCTAGTCTGTAATCTAAGGACTGAATGACATTTCTGACACATAAACTGTTAGTTTAAGGTCAATACCTGACGTAATGAAGGTCAGCATTCATGAGACATTAAGTCTCTATATCAGATATCTGTATAGTTGTTACTTCTGTTCTCAGCTGGGATGTCCCAGACAGTCAACTGATTATGACTTCAACTATAACTAATTAACAAAGAATTCTACATCTCGTGATTTTTGCAAGACGTTCTCCTATCCATACCACACTGAAATATTAGAGTAGAGACAAAGATATCTCAGACGCTTCCGTAAATACATCACGTTCAAATAATAAACATTATTTTAACTGTCCACGGGTATTTTATTAATGTCACCGGAACTTTAACATCAATTACTTTGAAAATTGTAAATTCAACAAGAATTATATATATAAGTTTCTTCAGAAGATATATTATTATTTTTTATGTTAAATATTAATACTTTATATAAACCAAGTGTTTAAAGCATTATGATATCCATTCAATAACTCAATTTGCTTTACCAGGACAACATAATTAAATTTAATCATTCTCAGCATCATTCATTTTCATGTCTATAATACATGCCTGACTTCGTCTCGAAAAAATCAGGCAGTTGTCCTATTATATGACCACAATAAATAAATAAATGCCTTCAGCAATTATAGATCTTGTAACGGGTCCATTTCGCGTCATTCATTAATCCTCCAGGGAAAATTCTTTCGAATACGCTGTATGATAATAAAATTGCTTTCTGTGGAGGAACCGATATATTATGGTAATGTGAGTTGCTATTTAAAGTCAAATGAAGAGAGAGGTAGTCACTCGCTGTCATTCTGATGCTGAAGAAAAAGTGTTAGAATTATAATAATTGAAGCTATAGTAGAGTTTAAGTAAGAAGGTCTCACATTTCATGGAACAAGGTCAAGTCAGGACAAGTAGCATTGCGACGGATTGGACTATCAAAAATAATTGATAGACTACTTTTTTAGGTTCGTAGTTAAGCTGAACCTTTGGCATAAATAATATTTCGATAGTAATTTTAAAAAAAAATAAAAGTTCTGAATTTATTAAAATGTCTTTTGATTCAGTGTGTCTAAATTCACTAGCAAGAGCAGGGTCACGACAATCTCGCCTTAAAAATCAGTTTCAACGTAATTATATGTAGTGTTTCTAAACTTGCAGCTTGGTCTTATTCAGGTTACTTTCTTGCATTGCTCTAATTTTATTAAATTCTTCATCTGTTTCTATGGTTTCCTTCATTTCTTAATTTTTCTCTTATTTTGATAGAACAAAAAAATGATGAATATTTTTTCCTGTGTGTCAGCTTAATTCTTATAAAATGAAGCAATGGGCAAGGTAACAATTCTGCAACAAAATTTTTTAACGTGATGTCAAACGTAGAAATTTAAAACCAATTCATTTCAGTAAAATGAGAATTTGATTGATTGTTTATTAAGGTATCCGACTACGCGTTCGGAAACCGTGATTTTAGAAAAGCATATAAATGGATAATATTTATGGTATTAAGTGTTACTTATATTAGAAAATGTATATAAAATTGTTTTAAGAATAGTATAACAAAAAAAAATTATTTAAGTACAATATTTTGACAAAAAATGAACATAGAATGACCAATTTTCAAAATATTCTCCTTTTAAGAAATTTGCTTCTATTATAATAATATTTTTGCTGTATATAGCTCAGACCTCGGTACAGAGGCTCAACTAGAACTTTTGAAATATACGACTTAGAAGTGGGTTTATCCATGTTTTCCGAACACAGAGGGGAGAAATTTTAAGAAAAAAACGCCGATAATTATTTCAATGGGTTGTAACTCGGAAAATAATGTGAAGTTTTCAAACATCATAGTTGAGCCTCTCTACAGAGGTCTGAGCTATATACAGGCAAAATATTATTGTAATAGAAGCATTTTTCACAAAAGGAGAACATTTTGAAAAAAGGTTATTCTAAGCTAATTTTTTGCCGAAATATTGTATTTAAAAATTTTTTTTTGTCAAAATGTCCTTAAAACCATTTTATAAATGTATTCTAATCTAAGTGACACTAAATATCATGAAAATTATCCTTTTACGTGCTTTTTTAAAATCACAGTTCCGAACGTAGTAGGATACCTTAAAAGTAATTAAGCTGCCAGTTCCATTTGTTGTGAAAAAATTTCCAAATATAAGCTTAGAAGGGTGTTTTGGAAATGATCTGTTACAAGAGTTTCATAAACACCTGTCACTCAGTTTCCCATCTTCTTCTAACTACACTTGATTTGTATCCCTGCACAAATAAATGTTTAATTGCTAAAAATCACCTTCTTCGAGTCGTTAACAGTCCATGATGGGTATTTTTTTGGCCCATGCTAAGCGTTTTTCCATCATTTTCTGAGTTAGAAATTGTTTTTTACCTCAGTCTTGTTGCCTTAAGGCCGGATACCTTAACATCATACTATGAAGCTACATGAGGGTTACAACATGGTTCCCTATTGGTATTCTTAATTCCAATCTATATTTAAACTAGCATATACCATATTCCATATTCTGAAATTCATCAAAAGGGGAATAATCCGGATTGGGTTTTAGAATTATAAAATGAAGTACTTTATAATTTGAATTTTGACATGCAGTTTTGGAGTCATGTTGAACTTTTTGCCTGATGTCAATCAGTTTAATTCATTTATTATATTAAATTTTAATATATATTATTGCTAAAAATATTTTGTAAAATATAAGAAAGATATGTATTAAAGATGTGTGTAAAAAAGAGATCTCTCTCTCTCTTTCTTCAATCCATACGCGGATTGATTAAAATTGATAACTGATACAGAATGTTAAAATATCACTATTTGCATTAGTTTGATATTTTCAACGATTTTATTACATTTGAATTTATATTCTGATAAAAAAATTACAATAAAGGAATTTAAAATGAGTAGATGAGTAGAGGAGCATGAAAAGTTTTCATTTTCTTTGATCAGTTTCAATATTTGTTATAATATATTTATAGCATAAATTCTGTGAGCATTCCTTATTATATCATTTTAAAAATAAAAAAGAGTGTTTTAATTTTTTCTTGGGAATTGTACTTTGAATCAGATTTATGGTATTAATATAACTACATGGACTAAATCTATACGGAGTTATACAGTTTCTTAAAAATATAAAATGTTACAGTCAAGATTGCTATGAATCAAGTATATCTTTTACAAATGTTAAACATTTTTGAATGTAAGAAGAAAAAAAAAACACTCATAAAACTCATTATTTTACTTTCATCCAATTGTTTTCCTTAATTTTCATGGTTTACTTATATTTTTAATAAATCGTGATCTTTTCCATAAAATTTAAAAGCATTTAAGTAGAATCATGTAACGAAATTAATTTAGAGAAATTTAACATAAAATTATATTAAATTTTCTTAAAGAATAACATAAAAATTAACTTGCCTTGTTATTCACTAAAGATATTAGGAAGAGAAAAAGAGTTCTCTTTCTAAACATGTGCCAAAATTTTCTAAGTAACTTTTCATAATATTCAAAACAAAAAAGGCTCCTCATGTTGTTCTCGAGACTATACTAAAGACTTGTCATCTTTCAAATTAATGCAGCACTTAAATAATACAAAAAAAATGACTTTTCACATATTTATTACAACATTTCAAAAATTAATATGAAAAAGAAATCATGACTAAAAAAGTCTCATCAGAAAAGGAATTTTTTTGTGATTGCCGTTTACTTTTAAAATTTGAATACGATATAAATTAGCAATCTGAAATTCTAACATGGATTCAAACTACTCGTATATTCCATATCGCTGAGATGCCAAGAACTTGTTCATTTTTTTTCTTTTTTTTTGTTTATGTAATATGAAAAAATAACTCGAGAATATAAGTTTTTACAATCCAAACCTCTCACCACACAAGAATATATGTTATTCCTCCTTCGGAAGTACCGCTTGAGATTAATCTGAAGGTAAATATGCATTCTTAGCTCCACAGAAATATCGTAATCAAGGCTCTTTCAATTTCCAAGCAATACAAAACTCTTTGAATAATAAATACATGCTAGATTACTTTCTGCCAAGAGAAGCATGCATCACCTATTTCACCTTGGAAAAACGCCGTCTGTTCTTCTTGAAACTGTTATATGCCTTGCTTCTAGGCGAGACAAGCATTAAAAAAACAAAAACATCTCACACATTCGAAGTTCACGTTTCTTATATTATAATAGAGTCTTATCTGGAACCAAGGAAACTATTCTGGGAGCGGAAAATGAAATGCAACGAAGCCAAACAATAGAGATATGAGATACATCATATATGTGTGGGGACCGAAATTGGAAGGGAGCTGTTCGGCAAGTTAACGCCCTCGTATTCCCTAGATATTAAACCGTATCAGCAGAAGCTTTGCTTTTAGTTCTCCAAGGAACAGGATCAAAATATATAAAATAAAGATTTCTGTTCAAAATCCCTTCGGTAATAAAAGTTTGAGCTTCTGCCAAAAATAACTTAATAAATATAATTACTTTAAAAGAAATTTAAAGCTAACACGATCTGAAATCTGGTTTAAAAGCTTCAATAGTAAGTAAACATCTCCGATCACTATGTAAGTAATTTTAAATGAGTCATTTTTTTCAACTATTTTACGAGAAATTTAGAGTAATAATTTTAAATATATATTTCATGTACTTCAGTTAATTAAAACACATTTAAGCTAAAGAATACTGATTTAAATTTAAATAAAACTTATATTAAAATTAGAAGAAATGTTTTTTTCTTTAAAAAAATAATGTATTGTATGCAGAGTATTCAATCTTGTTGAAATATTTAAACATGGTGGAAAAATTAATCAGTCTTCAAATTATAGTTATTTTGATACTATGATTAAGATTCTGAGATCCAAGAACAGACAGCTATTTATAAAAACAAAAAAAATATTACAGGAACTTAATTTCAATAAAATGTATATATTATTGTAAAATGTTGCTAATTTTTGTAAATCTTTAATGATAGAATTTTAAAAAACAAATTTTCTACCTTGTATCTGTAAAATCAAAAAAAAAAAAATATTTTCTACGAAACGAGACAAGCATTCTAAATTTATCTCAGTATTGCTGCTAAAATTATTTTTATTAAATAAACAATGTTTAAGTAAATAATATAAACAGCTTTATTTCACAAACGTACAGCAAACTAAAACTTTTCATAATATATGGTTTATGTCACTGCAATTATGTATCTTATGTTTATAATCCCTTGTCTTATAATGAATCTCATATTTCTATCTATTGAAGAAGATTTTTTTTTTTTGAAAATATCTCGATTTAAAGAAATAAAAGGTGAAAAATCTAATACACGATGCAGAAAAGCGTCATTGTTCAGTTTAAAAAAGAATAATGTCAATTTAATGTTGAAACATTTATTTTTTCGCCTCGTGATAGCTTTAAAGTACGTTACAAGACAATACGAGGGAGCTGAAATGAAAGTGAAAGAGATGTATTAGAAAAGAGACTATAAATAATCAAATTTCATATTGTAGTAACAAAGTTTAGTTAAAAACACATATAAGACTATTTAAAAAATACTTAAATTCATCTGGTAATGGTACAAATTAAATAGATACAAATTAAAAGTGGACATAGTTCCTAAAGTACAAAGAAGAAATTTTATTAAAATTATTTTAAAGGTTCATAATTCAGGAAAATGTCACAGCAGTAAGAAGACTAAAGTAAATTAAGATAAAAAAAAGAATTTCAATGGAAAAAAAAATAATTGCAAAATAATCATAGGGGTGTGGAAATCAAATCATGAAATTAGTTTTTTTTAAAGTAAAAAAATCTAATTTTCTACTTTATATCACTATATATAGACACAAAATTTAAGTATTTGTAATAACTTTATTCAGTGAATTCCTTTTAAGCATTACAAAAATTTATTTTAAATTACAAGTCCGGAATGGAATCACAACTCTTAAACCACTTGGAAGCTTAAAGTAAACAGATGCTACTAAATAAATATTTGTACTTAAATTGGTGCAAAGATCCTCTCTTTTGAATATGTTTTACATCACCTAAAAACACGTAAGAAATACAGTTTAAAAAGCACAATCACCTATAATCTGTTGCAATAATACAATATCTTGAAAAAAAAAGATCACTTAATTTTTTTTTGCGCTCACCCATAAAACCAATTTTTTACAACATCTGTATTAAATTTTAAAGCGTAATATTCCCAACAGTACAATAAAAATACAAAAATATAAAAGTGCAAAAGGTAATAAAAGTGAAAGAATATAAAAACATGAAAATGGATCAATATGCAGACCAGATCTATAAAATAATGACTACCGACATAAAAACCAAATGATGGATGATCCAATATTGGTAATATATTTGATGAATTTTACATTTATTATCTACGTTTAAGGATTGTTTTGGGCCTAAATAAATATAATAGAGCATTACAATTTATATTGACTGTTCTATACTTTTGGTCGTAGTTATACTTACGATAAAACAAGTAGTTGGAATATGACACTCAGTTAAATTTTAAGAATATTTTTCGACTCTTTCAGATTTTTTTTTCAATGAAAGAGAAACTAACTCAACTTAGACAAGGTTGCCCTGAAAATCATATTTATAATTCATAAAAAGAAAACGGTACTTAAAACTCATTAAATATGGTGGGAGAAAAGAATAATTCCCCATTTTATATGTCTCACTGAAAAAATATATATATAAGCAAGTAATATAAAAAATAAATGAATTCCTACTTAGGTCAACAAAGGAAAGTTTTAAATTAGCTACTTTTTAATTAATAATTACAATTAATATAAATATGTATATGCATATGGCAGAATAAAAATATTAATTGACAAAATAAAAAGCTATTTTCCTTGTAAATTTTTCTTTTTCCTTTCTGCATATGGTGTTGGACTATATTTTTGTTAACATTTATTCATTAATTAAATTTAATTATTCTAATAAAATAGTATAGTAAAGAGAAATCACATTCACAGAAATTAGGCCATCTCAAATTAGATCCTAACCTATTTCTTTTGGATTAGAAGTCTAACACGCTATCCATCGAGCTACAGGGACACAACGAACGATTTTCCTTTTATATATATATATATATATATGCTGTTGGACTATTATTTTTGTTTGTTACTATTTATTCCTTTTTTTAAATTTAATTAATGAATTAATATTTTAAAAAACTGTATTAACATCAAGTGTATTCCACTACAAGTTTGAAAAATTGTATTTGAACTTGAGTGGATAAATAAAAAGTATTTATCAATGATGGAAAATTTGAACAAGATATATATATATATATATATATATATATATATATATATATATATATATATATATATATATATTTGTGTGTGTGTGTGTGTGTTACCGGCAAAGAATGAAATCCGGCATTCTATAAAATGCCTAAAACAAGCCGGCAATGTATGAAATGATTCATATTTCACACATTGCCTAGGCATTCTATAGAATTCCTAATGAGCAACCGGCAAAGTAGAAATACATCTCCAATTCGTTTCGAATACTGCGTGGTAAGACACGAGACTTTTAAGAAGACCTCAGGCTCAGAATTTGTCAGTTGGACATTGTGGTTTGTTCGGGAGTGTCAAAATACTCAATTTTACTTAAACTAGTAAAAAATTGTTTTTTTTTCCTGTGTTGCATGAAAATGAAGGAGCAAGCTGTGGTGTAGGAGGAGTCATGGTCTGTAGCAGGGGTTGGCAACCTATGGCACACCTGCCACATGTCGCACGCGGTACAATTCTCAGTGGCACTTTGCATTATTCAACAAATTTGTCTATTTTTGAATTGATTAAAAATGGCTTATTGTGTGGTACACTCAATCATACTGAAAAAAAAAGTTTCTTATTTACTGAAATAACTTACTAGAATTTAATAGCTAATTTAAACACAAATGCCTAAATAACTACTAAGAATGAAACCAGGGACTGTTGGTTGTTGAATAGCTATGATGTGATGTTTGAGAAAATAAAAAACGCACATTTTACCTGTTAAAGAAGGCGTCCGTACTAAACAGAAGTGGTTCCCAAACCCCGATCCGTGGATCCGCTGGTATCAGGTCACTCAAGGGGCATGATAAATTATTTCCATTTTATTTATTGAGGTGCATTTCTGTCTTGTGCATTTCTCTTCTATGGAAATCCCTTTATATATCATGCAAAAAAAATCACTTTATATTAATTTTTTGGTATAACTGAATTTTATTCTGAAGGCATGTTTATAAATACAATTAAATTATTGAATCAAAACAATCTAAAATATAAATAATCAACATCCCACTCTCAGCCAGCCGTGGTAAAATTTTCAATCGTTGACCGGTCAGGAAGATAAAAAGGTTGGGAGTCACTGATATACAGTATTACGTCATGGATTTTGAGGACGTGATAGTTCGAGCCTAGTATCGCTGAAGACCCGCCTTCTAGGAAAGAGATGCACGTTAAATCTGTCAAGAGTTCAAACTTCCTCCTGTTGGTGTGGTGTGGTAGTTAGGAGATGGGAAGGGATCCGGCTCAGGTGTCGTCCTCGTTACTTGACCATGGTCTAAAATTATGAGGTCCGTCTCCAAAATCCCTATAGTAGCCGAAAAGTGCGACGTAAATATTCTCACTCATTCACTCACTCACTCACTTGAGGACGTGATTGAATTCTGAAAAAACTTTCAACCAAATACAAAATTGTTACTCGTTATGATATTTAACTGCACTTTCACCTTTGTGAATCTTGCCCGAAAAAACAAAAAAATATTTAAAAAAAAGATATTGTTGTGAAACCTGTGATTCCCCTTCGATATATTGGCACTTGTAATGAGTAGGAAATAGATTGGTTTCTATCGACTTGGAACTTTTGCAGGAATTTTAAAATAAGTATATGCGAAGTCCTAATTTATTTTGTGACCTAAGAACTTGCTTAGAATTAAAGATACTCTTGACCACGAAATTCCTCCCTGTCAGTTGCAATTGCTCAGTACAATGGAAACGGCCAAGGATTCGTCAAATGTATGTGTAAAGTAAAGTACCAATATAAGAATTTTCTTTGCGTAAAAAATGTTATAAAATGTAAATCAAAATGCACCCAGCCTAATATGTTGCAACAACTAGATTAATTTGAATTTCTTATTTTTTACATGAAAATTTTGTTTTCCTTAATAAGAAAAACATAAATTTTATTTGGCGCAACTTTCATTTTCCTTTACGTATTTTGAAAAATTTTTTATTGGCACTCTCATTATTTTGTTAGAATAACATTTGTATTTTTAAGAATGTACTTCATTGATATAATAGCCTTATCAAGGCCTTTTGGCATGCTTTACCTAAATATCTTTGGTCATTCTATAGGATGCCAGCATTTCATACTTTGCCAGTAACATATATATATATATATATATATATATATATAAATATAGGCTTATTCTCTACAAACAAGCGATAACATCAAAACAATCACATTTGAAAAACACATAGACAGGAAAATCACACAATGAAGGACATAAGAGTAACCGAGATTAAAATTTATAAAATGTATGCTGCAGTGTTATAAACATTACTGACTTAGGACAGCTAATATATAAAATAATTTATATAAAAGTGGGGTTGAACATATTTTTTGGCCAGCCAACCTTCCACCTTTATGTAAATAACACTGAGCAAAAACTAATAGAAAATAATGGATAGGAATATCTAAATCCATTACAAGGTAGAGGTAACTTACCTAAAATTGCACTTACAAATGCAAAGACCGCGCTAAATCTGAGTGCAATAAATAAGTTATTGCCAGATTCTGGACCCTAATGCAGATTTAAATCAAGTGAAGGGCTGAAATGTAGCACTTAACAAAAGTATAAAAAGAATGGAAATAAAAATTAATAAGAGTTGCAAATTATAGCATAACTTTAATAACACTAGAGTAAATATGAATAAAATAATAATAAGTAATTTTATCTATAATTAGATGTATATCTAATATTAGATCTCCATGTATATATATATATATATATACATGGAGAGTGTAAATTAATATTACGAATTAAAAAAAAATATTAAATATATAATTTTTGTGATTATACTTCCTTACCAAATCAGGAAAAGTTTGATAAAAAATAAAATAAAGATATATAAGCCAAACAGATTTATACCCGAAGAAACAATATCCATGACGATTTATTTTTTAAATGGGATTTTGGATCTGATACAGTTTCCTTAGACAGTACAAGTCCTGTTGTTAAAGGCATGCATTTTCTCTTTAACTTAAAATGTTGTGGATACAACTTTTATATTCTTACTGAATTAATTTTAAGTAATATTTTTGTATCACCTTACTGCTATGAACTTGATTTTTCTGATGAGTAAATATAAAAATCAGTTTCATAGAAATGGCATTTATAAAATCATTTACATTATTACACAAAATATTTAAAACAATCTAACATTTTTACATGTGAAATGAATGAATTTCATTTTGGTTCTCTTCTTTTAACCAGGAAGTTTGTAACGATACTTCCATTGTTCACTTTTATCAGAACAAACTGATAAATGCAGAATAAATTTAAGCTTTCAAGTAACAATGGGCAATCCACGAGGTCTATCCACTCTAACTTGTGGTTCTTCCATCCAGCCAAGTAGACCTTTTAAGTTAGAAATATACCACTCCACAAAGAACATCACAACCAAATGCTATACTGTTCGAATTAATTGGGACAAATGAAAAAATATATTTTTTTCTATGACCTTAGCTTTTTATCATTACAGACCTTGAGTAGGCTGAAACATCTGTATATTAGTATGAAGTATGTCCTCTTTTAGCAGAAATGACCTCTTTAACACGTTTTGTCACTGACTCTACAACAGTAGCACACCAGGTTCTTGATTTCATCATCGTAGAAACACACTTTTATAGCATTTTTTATCGTTTGTTCTGTTGTCGTGAAATTCATTTTAGTCAAATGAGAATATGCCATAAATTCTGAATAGGAGTTAGGCTTAGGGATTTTCAAGGCTAATTTTTCCTTTTAGTTTATTTTTCAGCATAAAATTATGGACCAATTTCAAATAGTGACAAGGGTCCAAGTCACGTTGAAATGTACCATCAAATGTTTTCATGAATAACGCAATATTACTGCTTAATATTTCTACGTATTTGACAGAATTCATCATACCTTTAAAAGCAGTTAAGCTGCCAGTCCCAGTTTTTGTGAAAAAATTCCGAAATATAAGCTTAGAAGGGTGTTTTGGATATGATCTGTTAGAAGAGTTTCATAATCACTTGTCACTCAGTTTTCCATAATCTTCTAACTACACTTGATTTGTATCCCTGCACAAATAAATGCTTCATTGCTAAAAATCACCTTATAGCCGTTAACAGTACATGATGGGTATTTTTTTGCCCCATTATAAACGTTTTTCCATCATTTTCTGAGTTAGAAATTGTTTTTTCCCTCAGTCTTGATGCCTTAAGGTCACCTTTTAGAACCCTTTTTCATTATCCAAAAAATCCCTTTGAAGGTCTCTTCTTGTCTTTCTTGGGTTTATTTTGTTAATTCTTATTAAAATTTTATCAATTCTTGGAGTAGTTTTCCCCTTGCGCTCTCATTTTTCTTTCCTTTTTGGAGAGAATGATCCAGAATCTTGAAATGTTCTTAAAATTCTGGAAATACTTGATTTGCCAGCATCAACTGCCATAGTGACATCTCTCACAGTCATAGAAATCTTTTTGTTAAGAGCGATCATTTTAGAACAGTTCCTCAGAGTAATATTCATCTTTGAGAAACAAAAGTAATATGTGTTACACATGAAGCAAAATTGTAATTTCCAGCTACCACTCTGAAAGTCTCTCAACTGAATTACTGATACACTAAAACGAGTAAATTATAGTTAAGGCCGATCTGTCACCTTACCTTAAGGCAGGTATAATGGGCTTGAGGTGGTTCGGGAGATCACACAACTAAAACAAGAAAAACGTGTTTGTCTGAATTAATTCGAACAGTATAGTAACTTTTAAATAGTCAAGGAAGTAAACGATTATATATAATAGTAATTGATTACTGATAATAGCAGATGTTTGTGAATGATAGTGATACATTAATTCACGCCAGAGCAACGTTGTCATAGCCGCTTTTACAGCTCAAGTTCAAGGAGGATTTACATTTTGTCATATCCAAAAGGTTGCAACTCTTTCCGATTAGTACAAATTTGTTCTCGCCATATAGCTTGCCTTTTATGCATATCACGTTTTCATTTCTAATTCCAAACTCAATAAAAGTAAATAACTACTGTTTTTGTTCGAAATAATTTCGAGTTTGATTCGATAGCTTCTGCCCTCATGCTGCATTCGGATCCCTCTCCCTTTCCTTCAGGAATCAAATTAATGAGCATAATTTTCACCTCAACCAACATGAGGAGGAGGTACCGCGTCACACTTAAAAAAATGGTTTTTTTTTTCAATTTTGAATATAATAGAGACCAAGTACTTACAAGTTTCACTTAATTTTGAGTTTATAGAAGTGTTGCTAAAAATATATGATTAAGTATAACATATATATTCCTAAATGGTACGCAGATTTGATATAGAGAAGGTAAGATTTGTATATGGCCTTGCTTTCACTTATGTCATTCTATACAAAAAAAAATTGACATTGTCATTTATTGATACACCTAATATAACTTTAATATACACGATATAGTTTGAAAATCCCATAGCTTGATAAACTGTGGGGTTTAAAACTATTTAAGATTGAGTTATTGCATAGTTTGAAACAATCTAAATTTTGCTGTCAGTAATATTTGGGGAGATAGGTCTGCATCTCTCTACGCTTTCATCGAAGCCGTACTTTCTCATTCACAAATATTTGTTTAAATATCTGCAGCATCACTCAAAATTATCTACGGGACTTTAAAATATTATCGTATATAAAATGATGAGTAACATCAGATTTAACATAAATATAAATCTTAAATTGGTTTGAAAATGGTAATTAATTTTCGATAAATCCTAATTAATTTTAAATATTATTGTTAATTAAATTCAATTACTTAATTATTCCAGTTAAATCACAACTTCTAAATTAATTTTACTTCCGTAATATTATTTTAGCATCATTATGAAGCAGTGTATAAATTTGAGATTTTAAGCAAAAGAAATAAAAATGTATAAATCAAAAAGCAAAATGTACATATAAATCAAATTATATGATGCTTATTTCCAATATTCTACTTTTTTATTCAAGTTTTTGATGCAGCGTTAAATGATAAAGTTATAAAGTGATAAACGAATATCTTCCTATAATCAAGAAGAATATAAAAATTTCTTATAGATATGTATTCATAACTGAATTCCCTCAGACATATTGATTCAGTTAGAAAGCGACATTTTATTGAATTTTTCTTTCATCTACTTAGGTAACCAATTTTGGATATTAATATTTAAAATACCATGGAATAACTATCAAGTCAATAACATTGATTTTAAGGCAAAATCCATTATTAAATTGCTTATAACTGATTTTTTCTTATAAATAAAACACCACAATTCTAAAAATTATTGCTTTATATAATATTTTATTAATCGTAAACATAAACTTTCCAGTTTTAAAAATTTAGTGATGTAGTATAAAATATCACAACTTAAAATTTATTCGTAAAATTTTATTTTATAACTGTACGGTTTATAAAGTCTGATTGGATATGCTTGAGGGAAATCTCGGATTATTAAATAAACTATAAAAATAAATAGAATTAAGTATTACAAATGTAAAAATGTAAGCATATGTGAAATGCAGCAACGTATGCCACATTTGGGTATTTTCTACTCTATTTACTTTATGTATATGTGTATTCTTTTTATGACAAAATTATTTTAGATTTATTTTAAGAAAAATATAGCATATTATTCCAAGATTATTGTAACTGTATGTGTACCTTTTTATCTTACTAGTATTTATATGAATTTATATGTTTTATGCATACAGTTACACACAACATAGAGCTATTTTTAATTAGAATTTTGCTATACATATTCAAATGATTAAAGTGTTATATAATTTTTAAAAGTTATGATTTTAAGAAAATGTGTCTAGCTTTACAGATTGGACATAAAACTTTTTTTACATATAATTAAGATGGTTCAATTTGCAGGTTAAAACAGTTATAAAAATGCGATATGTGACTATATTTTGATAAACATTTTAAATCTTGTATATTTTTTTAAAAAATATTCTGAAAATGTTTGGCATAAAATTTTTTAACAAAATTAACATTTCAATGAAAACCTTTAAATTCCTTATTTATTTATCACAGTGACTTTCCACTATGTCAGAATTATTTTTGTATGTCTTCAGTAAAGATTTTTTTTTTCTTCTTTACAAAAAGCCTTAGACAGCTGAAACACATTTCTTCATAACTTAGTTTTCCCATAGGCACTCACATTTATTTACTATTCAATTATTTTCTGAATTTCATATTTTGCTTACAACTTAATTTGTTTTATTACGTTCGATTGGTAAAACGATGACACATATTTGAAAGATATTGAAATTTTAAATCTTCATTTAAGACTTAAAAATTGTGCATTTTTTCTAGATTCAACTTATTTAAAGTAAAATTTTACAATAATATTTTCATACCCTGTACTTTTTATAGATTCAAGAAGTATGTATTCAAGTATGAGAAATAAAATGTCATTTCGATTATTTATTTAGATAATGATATTATTTAAAGATTAATCTAATCTTATAACTTTAAAGTTTCAAGAAATTTTACTTTTTATTATGATTCTTGATAAACGGTTATAGATATTCTAAAGCGGGAATACATAAGTATTACCGCTTTAATTTTCTCTCTCTGCATATTCATATAAATGCAAATCGTTAAGCTACACATACAAAGATTTTGATTGAAAATAAATAATTAGAAAATGAATTAACCTACTCAAAAGAAGAAAAACCGACTTAAAAAAAATGTTACACTCCATCCTTAAATGTCTTAGACGTTTCCAGACATGTCAGCACTGTTCGTCAAGCAATGCAAGAAACTTAACTTGCGAACTTGATGGTGAATGGAGATCACCAGGTAAGAAGAGCAAAATTTCTTGAACCACGTGAACACTCATTTACACATGTATCACTATGATTTCGTTTTTAACTTAGGTGTAACTCACCCTTTAGATGGTTCGTGTAACGAATCCGGTAAAGAAAGAGCCAATTTTACAAGCACTCTCGTCATGTCTTGTTGTGATTCGAAGTCAGCCCTTGCCTTTTTTTTCCATGTTTTGTAGCATTGTGCAATCACTACATTGCTTCACCTCAAATAACTGAGCTATTTTTGAATTCCCCATTCATTCTGTCTAAATGACTTTCTTGCATACGGTAATCACGAGTATCATTTATGGAGTCATTATTACAAATGTGGCATTTTAGAAGAAAACTGACATTGTTGTATTCAAGAACTAAAATATCACTTATCAATTCTGTTTTTATTGCGGAAGTTTTCGTGAAGTATGAGCAATGGTATTAGATTTCCAGGACAATAGTTGGCGATTTTAAAACTAATCTCCTAGAAAATGTTGGAACACCCACCATATAGTTCGGATTTATCTTCGTGCGACTCTACTTCAACATCTTTAATCCACTTTTAAAAGTATTTCATTTCCATTAGAACGGTGAAAAGTGGTTAAGGACTTCCTGAAGGATCAACCACAATCTTTCTACAGTGAAGACGTAGTCCTACTGCCGAAACTGTGGGGTATATGCTACAACGCTCATGGAGATTTCTTTTGATTTCCATTTAAAGTTTTCTTTTTATTCAATTTGTCCAACTTTCATTTGGGCAACTCATATAAAACTTTCATGCTGGTAAGATGTATTCTGTTGTTTGAGTCCAAACATTCGAAGTCTGCATTAAACTTTACTATGTTCAATATTATCTGATCATGAAATTTTCAGGCGAACTTTTAAATATTTTCCCAAATGTTTATAACTTTTTCCATTTAGAAAATGTATTCAGATTTAAATTGCTGGCTTTCAAAGAAAACTGTTTGTGTATCACTGAATAAGCATCATAATTATTTTGTTGTAAAATGTTAACCTGCATTGTGTTTATCAGTTTTGTGACTTTTTTAAAAATAATTACCAAAATTGTTTCTATTATATTCAAAAACCTTAGGTGTAATGCGCTTTGGAAACCTACTTCATTCTGGATTTGTTCTTGTCCCCTATCAGTTCATTTAAAGATATCCCTGGAACTTTCAATGCTAGATGCACTTTGAAATAGGAAATGTGGTTTTATCTAATAATTCTCTCTTACGTTCTCTGCTTCTGCTTAGAAAGACCATAGTCTATGAAATGATTATGACTATAGTTCCTCCGACTTCCGGCGGCGAATGATGTCTAAGTATAAATGGTCCCGTTAATGCCGTATGCTTTATTCGTGGTGTCTATGGCTTAGGGCTTTCCGCCGTTATGTTACGGTTATTTTCGGAAAGTTACGTGGTTAGAATATGAATGGGGCTTTTAACATTCGCAATTCCACACAAAGAAAGCTGTACACACCTGGGGAATAAAACATTTCATGTTTTTCTAAGCGCCATTGATTGGTCACACTCAGCTCCGAAAATACATGCATGATACATTATGTGTGTGAACACAGATTTTACTTCTTTAAGTAATTGCATTCTGATGTTTACTAATTAAAGAAGCATATTACATCAAATCATTCATAATGCTTTCAGGAAAATCGTGTTAGAGCTGCACGCAGATATACTTCATTCAATTAGATAAATAAACCTTTATTTAATTACTTTGATTTTAGGTAAAGAAAATGAAATATTTACTTAACTACCTATTTTTCAGTTTCAACTTTCTTTATAAACTTTTAACCAATGAGAACAAAACTTTGCTTCACTAATGTAAGCGAACTGATAAAACAAAAAAAAGTAGTAAATAGAGACCGTTTCTTCTTAATTAAGGTATCCGACTACGTTCGGAACCGTGATTTTGCAAAAGCGTGTAAATGGATAATATTCATGATATTTAGTGTCACTTAGATTAGAATACATGTATAAAATTGTTTTAAGGACACTATGACAAAAAGAAATATTTAAATACAAAATTTTGGCAAAAAATTAACTTAGAATAACCTTTTTTCCAAATGTTCTCTTTTTGTAAAAAATGCTTCTATTGTATTAATATTTTGACTGTATATAGCACAAAATCTCTGTACAGAGACTCAACTATGAATTTTGAAAAATTCACATTATTTTCAGAGTTACAACCATTTGAAATAATTATCGGCATATTTTCTTAAAATTTCTCCCTTCTGTTTTTGTAAAACATGGATAAAACGACTTACAAGTTATGCACTTCAAAAATTCTAGTTGAGCCTCTGTACAGAGGTCTTAGCTATATACAGGCAAAATATTAATACAATAGAAGCATTTTTTACAAAAGGAGAACATTTGGAAATAGGTTATTCTAAGTTAATTTTTTGCCAAAATATTGTATTTAAATAAATTTTTTTTGTCATAGTGTTCTTAAAACAATTTTATACATGTATTATAATCTAAGTGAAACTAAATATCATAAATATTATCCATTTACACGCTTTTGCAAAATCACGGTTCCGAACGTAGTCGGATACCTTAATGTAATAGGCATCAATAACCACGTTTTATGAATTTCACGTCTGTACGAATCTAGCTATTTAATGTGTGCAATGAACAGTTATGTGTTTATTCGAATAATAAACAAAGGCAATAAAACATCTTTTATTAAATCTTACTAGTATCAAAAGAGCTGAGTAATGATCTTTTAATATCAAAGTTTCCAATATTGACCTTTGAAATATTTTTCATCTAATAAAAAATATTTACATTAGGTAGAAATATTAGTTTGACCAACTTATTACGTCATAAGGTCGACATATGAAACCAGGTACCAATGATATTAATTTCTAGGAAACTCTAAAAACATCCAATTATATTTAATAAATACATATTAGGAAAGGTGCGAATAATTTTACTTCTAGTATGGATATTAATAAAATTTAAATTGTAGTAGGATCTTCAGCGATTAATTTGAGGTAAAATTGTGAGCAATGCTAGTTTTAAAGCTGAAACATTGACCTAAAATGTGTTTAACATATATCTCTACAGTTATAATTCGAATAAAGTATTTCAACTATATTTCCATAAGTGCAATACCGCTTTGGTTCTGACAGGGGTTTGTCCGCATCTTCACATGTTGGTATGCACATTTGGTTTTCTATAAAAAATTTACTACGTTTACTTAGATATTTAGTTTTTTTAGTTTTGTTGCGTGAATTAATGTTTTTGCACTGTATTTGTTAATGGAAAATACCTTATAATATTTTCAGCTTTAATTATTTTTTATTATGATTAAAATTTTAGAGATTTAAAAACACGATTTCATTTTCCTATTCGGAAAAATAAGTGAAGGTTTTCAGGCCTCAAAACTATTCTTAGCTCTACATTCTTACTTTTTAAAGCTAAGAGTTTGGTATTATACTATTGTGACAATCTTATTTTTACCTATTCAGTCTTGTTATATTTCTCTCCATTGTTTACCTTTAATATAAATTCATAGCAATTCAGTATATGATTAATGACTACACAAACATATTTATATTAAAAAACTCCTCTATTAATATAAATAGCGCATATTTGTTTCATGGACACAGGTTTCAATGTCGTGAGTTTATCAAATAGATTGAAGCACCATTAATTAAAAATACAGTTATAAAATATTTTCGAAATAAAAATTAGGAAACGAGCAAAATCGATGTTAGATATTCTTTTAAGAAAGTGTGACCTGGATTTCTAGTACGTAAATTGTATATCAGAGGTATTTCCTGATTAATGAAAGAAGCTAATTTGTTATAAAATTAAGGAATGTTAATTGAGAAACATTGAATTCAAATTAAACTCGCACGAAATAATTAGAAGGTGGAGAACTAAAAGTTTGAAGCAAAAGTTAATTAGCTCAGTTTACTTGGTAAACATTTAGTTTTAAAAAGCAAAGTTGAGAGGGAAACCTAAGCTTTGTCTCTAACTATACCAATATTTATTATGTATTTAGAAAATGAAATCACTGGGAATAAGACTAGCGTAATAGTTTCCATCACATTAATGCAAAACACTTGTTTAAATGTTTACAGTTATCTAGATAGGACAAGAAAAAAGTTGATTTACCTTTATATTTTTCTTAATATAAACAAAACATTTATATTACAGGAAATAATCCCATGGTTTTATTTTAATTGGGACCAAAGAGAAAGTTTGTTTCGGAATTTGTAGGAATTAAAACTATTTATTTCTATAGGCGTTAAGACTGTATGAAAAAACAAAAGCTAATTTCAAAAAACTAATGACTCATATTTGAATTCAGTGATTCATATTATTTTTCAAAAATCATATTTAAAAGTGAATCAAATTTATGTATCATAAAACCCGGTGTATAACGCACACCTATACTTTTAAGCTGAATTTCTTAGATTTTAGGTATATTCGGCGCATAACGTGCGCCTCCCTTTTTCTGAAATGTACAAGTGATGTTCTCTTATCTTTTTAAAGTCATTTAATAGAGATATGATCCCAGACTTTTGAAGAAATAAGGTATTTTAGAACTATAACCCTTCACACACACAAATTCATTCAGTACATCATTTCTTTTAAATAAACAGTATTCCGATCTATGTAGAAGTAAAAAATTTTTTATGCTTATTATTTGTTTATTTCTGAGGCTCTTATATTTATACCCGACGTATAACGCACACCCGTAAATTTCGATCTTATTTTTAGAGTTAAAAGTGCACCCTATACGCCGGATTTTAAAGTACTTTTAAAGTACTTGCTTCGATTGCAGCAAGCATGAAAATAAGTGTCGCAATTTCTATTTAAAAAAAAAAAAAAGTATTATTTTTGCCATTTAGAGAAGGTTTTTAAAATTTTGACTGCAAAGGTTTCATTCTCAAAACATCCTTTTCTGGACAGCCACTTACCAAAATCGAAAACGTTTTTCTTATTACCCAGAACGAGCCCTTGTTGATAACTAAATAAACTAAATATTATTGTCTTAAAAATATATTGCATCTTCATTGCATTATTGTTAAAAATAGCACAACCTTCATTATCAATGAATGGCTTTAACTGTAGCATAATTACATACTATTTTCTGTAAAATAATATATTTCTTTACCCCTTACTTCTCGCTCCCGGGGAAATATTACGGGGGAAATTTTCATCTCTATTCCTCTTGCCAGTGATATTTCTGGGGTGTAGTGTTCAAAAGTAACTCGCTAAGAAAATTAAAACTATTTGTTTTTTATACCCGCAATGATGTTTATTTCTCACCAGAGAAGTAGCAGATTATTAGTAGAGTGTTTAGAGATAGTTATTTTATTTTAAGGTATCCGACTACGTTCGGAACCATGATTTTGCAAAAGCGTGTAAATGGATAATATTTATGATATTTAGCATAACTTAGATTTGACAATGTATATAAAATTGGATTAAGAATAGTATTGCAATAAAAAACTATTTAAGTACAATATTTTGACAAAAAATTAACTTAGAAATACCTTTTTTTCCAAATGTTCTACTTTTGTAAGAAAATGCTTCTATTGTATTACTATTTTGCCTGTATATAGCTCAGATCTCTATACAGAGGCTCAACTAGAATTTTTTAAACACATAACTTGGAAGTCGGTTTATCCATGTTTTACGAAAACAGAAGGGAGAAATTTTAAGAAAATGCGCCAATAATTATTTCAAATGGTTGTAACTCTGAAAATAATGTGAATTTTTCAAAAATCATAGTTGAGCATCTGAACAGAGGTCTGTGCTGTATACAGGTAAAATATTAATACAATAGAAGCATTTCTTACAAAAGAAGAACATTGGAAATAGGGTTATTCTAAGTTGATTTTCTGCCACAATATTGTATTCAAATAACTTTTTTTGTCATAATGTCCTTAAAACAATTTTATACATAAATTCTAATCTAAGTGACACTAAATATCATGAAAGTTATACATTTATGCGCTTTTTTAAAATCATGGTTCCGAACGTAGTCGGATACCTTAAACTAGATGTTAGCATAATCAAACATATATATATTAGCGATATGTTTTTGTAACTTTAGCTCAATTACTTAGCTCCGCTCTTCGTAAATAGACGTGGGTTGCGTTCTGTGATAAAAAAAATTATATATGTATTTTAATATTATATACATTATGGACTTAATTTTGAATTGAATCGGATTTTACTTTATGTATAAAGAGATCTGAGAGTGCTTCTGAAATAGCTGATTGTTTTGAAAGTTCGGTTAGTGAACCTGACATCAGTGATGATGGTTATGTATTGTTACCGGCGATATATTGACCTTTTTATCTTGTACTTTAAAATTTATCTCACAAGAAAAAATTACTAATGTGTTTTTACATTGCAATAAGTCTAATAAAATTCTCTTTTAATGTTTAAAATATATGTTTTTTTTTAATTTTTTCTCTTTGCTGAAAAACCAACTTTCACTTATAATAACCCTAAATGTTGGCTTTTTTCAAAAAATTAATTTTTTTGTATTTCAAGCTAAAAATTTAGTAAAAATTTAAAAATAAATGTTTATATTGAACATACACTTAGTTTTATGTAATTTTCTTGAATAAAAAAATAGGCATTTTTATGACCGTTTTCTTCAAAATTATGCGACCGTTAAGAGGTAATTAATGTTCAGCATTAACTACGATAGTTTATCATTTACATAAATGTTTAAGAGTGATCGCTTTAGAATTATTTATAATAAAGGAGCAGAGACAGCAATGATTGCGCTGAAACTATTATCAATATTGATAAGTATGTAGTAAGGTGACTACGTTCAAAACCATGAAAAAGCATCTAAATGAATTATTACTTTTTTTTATATATAGTGTAAGTTGGAATAAAATATACATATAAAAATAATGTTTTAAGAACGTTCTTTCAATAAAAATATTATTTAAATGCAGTTATTTAGCAACAAATCAACAAAAACTGACATATTTTCAAAACATTCTCCTTTTATGAAAAATACATCTATCGTAAAAATATTTTTCTGTATATATCTAGGACCTATACAGTCTGAGCTAGAATTTTTGAGAAATTCACATTATTTTTAGTTATTATTAATCGTAATAATAAACGGGATTTTTTGTTAAATTTTCTTATCTGTTATATATCAAAGTGTGAATAAATCCCTTTTTAATTTATATATTTAAAAATCCTAGTTCAGGTTTTAGAAAGAAATCTTAGAAATATATAGTCAAAATATTATAATTATATAAAAGCACATGTCAAAAAAATGTTTCATTTATACTCTTATGAAAAATCACGGTTCCTAACACCCCAGTCATATACTTAAATTATAAATGAATTACAAGATGGTATCAATATGTATTCTAAAGTTTTATTCATGTAAAAATATTGCAATTTATATTATTTTTGTATTAAAAGTTTTGAGAAGCAAAATAAGGGAAAAAAATATGCAATTATTTATTAATTGCATTTTTAATAAAATGATTTTTACACTTTTCAACTAAGTAAATGTTATTAGAAAAAGCCGTATAAAAAACCACTTTATTTCTTTTCAGAATTCAGAATTTGTGTTTGAGAGATATTGTAAAACCACTTGATTGAAAAAAGAAATACAATCTGGTCTTGAAGTTTCAGTACCTCATTCTCCTCCCCAGAAAAAAAAAAGATTCTATAAATAGTAAGACATTTTTGAGAACTTCACGTCTTTCAAATTCCTTCTGTAAATAAGTTCTAAAGCTCGCTTTCAAAATATTTTTACCACTGAAATCTAGCGTCGTATTTTCCCCGTCCTTTAAAAATTATTTTGTCGTGAGGAATTTTTGTTTAAACTGAATATTTACATCTTTGCCTAAGGATACGATGTCTTTGTTTAAAAATGCAGGTTGATTTTTTTTTCTAAATAAATATTTACTGTGTATCATATTATTTTTATTTATTCAAGCTCAATATAGGATGAAAGCGCTAATAATCATTTGATCATCTTCAGTATTTTACAAGATTCTTTATTATTTTTAGTTTAAATTAATGAGTTTGATTTATTTAAATACTTGCAAAAATAATTTTTTTTATGTTTTTTTCCTATGCTGATATATATTTTGAATGTATCGTATATTCAATACAAAAATATTCGTTTTACACCAACTTTTGGAGAAGTTATTCAGATTTGCTAGCATATCAATCTACCTACATTTTCTTAAGGTCTAATTGATTTATTTGCTTAAAATTCTTTTCACTTAAATAATTTTCTTTTTTCTTTGCTTATGTTAGTCGTAATGTATCCAAAAATGTCTTGGTACTAAAAAAAGAGACATTTAAAATAAAGATCAAACAAATTCTTTTCTATTGATTGTGCAGTCTTGAATTCAAAAGTTCATATTGACTTAAAATTAGAAACGTTTATTTTTGATCTTTAAATACTTTATTTTTTTCTGCATTGGTTAGTTTATTACTTGTTATATTTACATAATAATATTAGTTTCTTCTTTTCCTTTGACTCCTGCTGGTATTGAATATATATGTATACAGTATAACCTGTTTTTGTGCGATCTTTTTTATGTGATTTTATTTTTGTGCGATAATATTTTTATGCGGAGTTTAAATTTTAATGGCTTTGGCGTTCCTGTAATGTTTTCTATCTATTTACCAGTGGCATGACGGATAATGTTAAGACACCATTCCCCCTGAATGTCAGGTTTTGCCTTTAATATTTTATAAATTGGGTAAATACGTATTTAGCGTAAGTCAGGCCTTAGGCCCCTAGAGTCCTGCCCTCCCCCGTGATGCGGGGATGTCCGTTACGCCACTGAAATGTAGAAACTTCAAGATGCTCTGTTCATTTGTTATAAGCAGTCTCCCGACAATGCCCATTCAGTTGCTTTCTCTCAACGCTCCAGCAGCCCGTGCTTGATTGAAGACGAAACTTTCAATGACAGTGATATTATCAATAATTTGATAAATTATGAAGACGGACAAGAAGAACCGGATTCTTTGAGGGCGGATAAAAATATGCAGGGATCCAGCTTTCTAACAAAATGGAAAAGCATTTTCTTAAAATAGATACCAATTCCGAAAGGAGTATAAAATTCCAAAAAGGGCTTCAATCATGTATATCTGGTTATCGTGACATTTACAAGCAAGTGACCACCCGACCTTCGTCACAAAAACTTATCTCTTACTTTATGTTGCCAAAAAGTAAATCAATTGAAATTGTACCTTCAAGTGACGAAAGCGATTTTGAACTTATTCATTACAGAGTTTTGGATTACGATGAGTAGCAATGAATTAAGTATGTGCATTTTGAAAACTTATCCGTGTATACAATTAGAAACTATATGTTTTTAAAATGTTTCCATGTGTAATAATTAATTATTTATTTGGTTATGGAAGTACTCTTACATAAATTTCGTAAATAATTAGCATATTTTATAAATGCGACTTTTTTATGCGGTCCCTATCCACCGCATAAAAAACTCTGTAGTATTTCCACGAATTAGTTTGTTTTATGTAAGAAATTATGAAATTTTTGAATATTTTTTGTGCGTTTATTTTTATGCGGTCCCTATCTACCGCACAAAAACAGGTTCAACTGTATTCCTAATTTCATTTTTGTAAGCTGTTTTGTATTATTTTTTAATGTTATTTAAAATGAAAAAAGTAATATTACCAAACTTTTATTTTAAATTTCTTTATGTATTTTACTTAAAAATTAATTTAGTTTAGAGAGAGAGAGTGATTTATAGTAATTTAAACTTATATATACCTTTGTGTTACATCTGCTGAAATTAATATTTTCTTATAACTAAATTAATTGTTCCATTCCAAGTGCAATTTTTACAGTACAGATTTACATCTTACTCTTTTAAAATCTAATGTACCCATGAAAAAGTAAAATTTATTTTTGATTTCATATCATCTACTCCGTTATTTCTTCAAATAAACTTTTTAAAATTCACAAAATTTTTAACCCCACATTTGTAATGAAACTCATTTCTTCTTTTTAAATAAAAATAGAAATATAAGGTATGTTTGATATATATATAATACAAAACTTTTTCTCTCGATTTGAAAAATATTTTCCGAAAATGAGGATATTTAATTAAGAATTAACTCTCTTAGAAAATTAAAGTGTTTACTGTGAGATTTCATTTAACAAATTAAACTTAGTCAAATATTTGAAATGTAATTATTTAATTTGATTACTGAATCCAAAAGGATTTCTTCCTTAAACAGAATAAATTAATCATCTTAAATATAAATGCGTCATTAGCTAAAACCACTCCATCCCTTTCAACTCAAACATTCCCGTAATTAGTAAAATAAATTTATAAAGAACACGTTAAATTTGATCACATTTTGTTTTGACTATCATCTTTGGTTTAAAGTATAAGAATCTTTCAAATTTTAAAAGCATTCTGTGATTCAAACTTCTGAAAAAAATTTAATATTTTTGCTGTAATTTAATAAGTATATACACATTAATTTTACTCTGAATAGTTAAAATTTAGTAACTGCATGCTTATTTTACACACACTGCAATATAATATTTATAAAAAAAAAATCTCTATTCTGTTTTTTCTTTACCAGAGTTTAATTAATTCTATCAATAACTTACTTGTATTAATTTTATATACATATTAAATGACAAATCTTTAGGAAACAAAATAGTAAAAAATAATTGGGAATTTAAAACAGTGAAATTGCTTGGGTAAATATTGATAACTTAATGTTTTGATGAAGTTTCATCTTAAAACATACATCATAGTTCTATAGCTGATAATAACGTAAATAAAAAAATATATTTTTCTCAAAATATTTTTTAAATTTTATGTTAAATAATATGGATAACTGTTTTAAATTGATCGTCAAATGAAACCTGAAGAATTTAAAGCCTTATTTAAAAAATGTCTAAGCCTTAAATGCTATTATATTTATCTGAACCTCAAATTAGTTAAATACATTTGGGATGAACAAAACAATGAACTAGTTATGACCTTTATATTCCAAATTACAGTTCAAACAAAAATGTTTGATTAAAGTGAGACAGAGAGAGAATCATGCTTGGTTTAATTCTTGTTATTAGTATCATTAATAATAAGGGATTGTATCTGATTTTGAAAGAATATGATTCAGAAGATGGAGATATAAATTATATTTGTTTTTTCACTTAATAGAAATTTCGCAAAATTGCAATTGAAAAAAATAGACTGCATGAAAAAATTACTAAAAATCAATAAATTAGCTTATAAAAGCATTATACAAAAGAATGCTGTCCAAAAATTTACACACACACACAAATTGCTTTATGGAGAGTTAAAAAATCATTTATACATTCTTTCGAAGGAATTATGTGAAAGAAAATACACTGAAGTGCCAATGCATTAGATACCTACCTTGTAACGAGTTGGGCCTCCTCTGGCCTTGATAACAACTGCCACTCGATGAGGCATAGATTCAACAAGTTTCTGGAAACATTTACGGGAATGACTTGCCAAATATTGGCTAAAGCTATCCAGTAAGGTTCGTTAGTGCAGTGTGATGGTCTTTCATGCCTTGTTCCAAAACATCCCAAAGAGGCTCAATAGAATTTAAGTCTGAGCTTCTAGGTGGCCAATTTATGACAAAAAAGTAAAAGGAATGCTCCTCCAATCAAAATAGAGCCAACTGAGACTTGAGAGGTATAGATGTTTTGCTGGAAAACTCCATTACCGTGCTAATAACAAAACAGCAAAAACGGATGTATGTGATCACCCATCAACTCTTCCTACCAAATTGCATTCAGGGAGGTTGGTACACGCACCAAAGATCCCAAACAGTGCCACAAAAAAACACCCTAGACAATAATTGAGCCACCATGCCCTTGTACAGTTCCAACTAGCATGCAGGATCCATGGCTTCATGAGCCTGACGGCATATTCTCAACCTCCGTCCGCGTTAAGTAGTCGGAATCGAGACTCATCACTCCATGGTACTGGTTTCCAGTCCCCTACACTCCAGTCTCTGAACTCTCTTAGCCAGGCAAGACGTACAGCCCAGTGGGGAGCATTGAGCAATGGTACTCTCGTAGGTTGACGGCTCCCGAAACCCATACGGTGAAGCGAGCGTTGCACAGTCCGTTTACTGAGAGTACGACTGGCATCGTCATTCAAGTGGGTGGTAATTTGAGCTAATGTTTGTCTTTGCGGACTACGTACAATACGCCTGAGTCGTTTCTCACCACGCACTGTCAAGGCTAATTGTCCTTTGCAGTTCACCCGATCACTAGCTTTTTGTCCACCATCCATGTATTCTTGGTTACTTCTCGACACTATCTACCCTGAAAAGTCTTGCTGTCTGACGATTTTGGAAATTGAATGATCCATGCATCGTGCATCTACAATTTGTCCGAGATCAAAGGCGTCTAATTCAGGTAGCTTACTCATACTGTCAATTCCAAAAACTAATTCATAACAACCACAGTACGTGCTATATATGCAGTGACCACAGCACCCTCACTTGCGCATAAATGATGCACAATGCTACAATATTTGCCTAACTCTTGATATCCCTAATTCAATAACACTTCAGTATATTTGAAATTAATTCTCGAAACAATATTAAGCAACTTTTTAAATAGTTTATTTTGGCATTGACCGTTAAACTTTTGCATCCTCTTTCAAGTTACTTTGTGAGATAAGTTACGTCTCTACATAACATAGCTATACATTATGCAGACACACAACACCTCACCTCTTATATATATATACGGGATACACAAAATGCAACACTATAAGGAAACTTCCAGTGGACGTGAATTTCGCGTTATACTTATACCTCAATAAAAAAATGGGGAAAATATTAATATCACAAGGCGCATACATGTAACGTGAGCTTTTAATCACCTTCTACAAACGTAATATAAAAGAAGAGTAGATGGTTGAATTTAAAATCTCGGATTGTGTTTGTCAGCTAATCTTTTGTGACATAAACTTTGACATGTCTCGTCAAGATTTTTGATATCAGCACAAAAATAATCAGGGCTAATCTGACTAACTGGCTGAAATGGCTAGTCTGGCTAATCAGCAGATTAAAACATAGAGACGTGGATACGGGAGGAGGGATTAAAAAGGGATTTTACCAGATTCACCCCACAACCGAGCATGATGTCCGGCATAATGCGCGTTTGACAATGAAAAATCATATTACTACACCGAATAACTTGGAGCAGAATTTAGGGTATATTGCACAACAATCTACGATAATTCATAAAAATTGTTATTGTCTGAATAAAATGGAATTTCGACAAAGCTGTATTTATTACTGTTATGTTTGACTGAACGACAGGTATTTGAGGCTAAAGTGGCCTTAATAGGTAAAATGAGCAAACTAATAGCATGACATTTTCCTTTTAGACAAAACACGCTTCCGTCTACAATGTTACAACGGTTTTAATTGTGTCTCGCAGTAACACAGTTCTTCTCAGACTGTTGGATGCGTACCCCTAGAAGGTGCCATAACCCTACGGGGGGATAGGGAAGCATGAGATATCGAGGTCGAAAATAAAAACTTTAAAAAAATTATAAATTTACTGAAAAGAAGCAAAACAAAATACATTCTGACATAATAAAAAATAAAATACATACTCACACTGATATAAGATACTTATAAATGTATCAGTAAAGCAAAAAGTATTTGATAGTTAATTTATCAATACTAAATTAAAAACAACTATAATAATTACTAGTGACTTCCATCGTCTTGGCAGATACAAAATTATATACAATATATAATACTTATCTTGATAATTTGTGCAGTTTATAATTAAAATCACATTGTAGCTTTGGCATCGAAGCACTTTATTATTGCATTTAATACATAGTTGTTGTATGAGGGAGGCTGGATGAAA
This sequence comes from Trichonephila inaurata madagascariensis, assembly GCA_019973955.1. NCBI lineage: Eukaryota > Metazoa > Arthropoda > Arachnida > Araneae > Nephilidae > Trichonephila > Trichonephila inaurata. Next base: position 142,151 of record BMAV01005694.1, on the reverse strand, counting down.
ATTATGACTGGAAATTGAGCCGCAAATATTGAAAAAGTTTGCGAAGCACTGCAGTAAGAGATAATATAACTCTAGCGTCATGCGATAATTTGGGCTGAGATAACATTATATTTTGCTCCCACACCTTCCTACTACACATTTCCAGAACAATCAACAGCTTTCACTTCATTCATGAAGTCTTGAAGCCCATTGTTTTTTCTTTACTATTTGCATGCAGTGAAGTTTCAACAGCCGAATCCTTATGTGGCAGACATCATTTACAACTGGCTCACCGTACACTCCCTACTTATCCACTTGTTGAACTTTAGCAACTTCTGGAGCAAACACAGACGTGCATATTCTAAGAACACATCCAAACCTTTTAAATAATTATTGATTCTTATGATTTGAAAATTTAACTAAGGATATAATTTTAATCAATGTAGTTTGTGTTATGTTTTTATCCTAATAATATAACTCCTTCATGGTAGAAAAAAGTGGATCCCTAGCAGTACACATATGCAAAAAAATTCCTTTTTGTTTCTAAAGACAAAATTATTTTTACTTAATCTTTATAACAAATGTTCTGAAAACAACCAATAAAGTGAAATAATTTATTAATTAATATATCATTTTAAACTTAGCTTTTGTATGAAATAGCATTTTAATTTTTATGTATTTTATGTTTCAATTAGGATAAATAATCATTCTTTCACCCAAATATTACAAGACATGAATTTCAAAGTTTTTTTATAACAAGAGCAAATCAGCCATACCTTGTCTTTGCATGAGATGTTGATATCGATCTCGAATAAAAACCATAAATGTCTTATCCACTTAGAGTTAAAAAAGTTAATATACATATTAAAAAATACTGTGGTATTGTGGTTTAACAAAAATTATTATCATATCTATGATTAAACCTGATTTTTTGAAAGCTGGATTTGCTAATATTAATTAATTAGTACAGGCCCATTCATCTCAAGAAAATAGCGAGTACAGTGTCATATTCCAACATCCACTTCCTTATGAAAAACGACTCATCCTATTTTTTAAAAAAAATCTCAAGAGAAAAGGGTAAAAAAAAACAATGAAAAAAGTTCGGGAAAGACAAAATGGATACAAGAACACTAAACATTTTTTTTTATTGTGAGTCTTTACTCTGGACAGTTTTTTTAATCCTCCTTAGTATATCATACAAAAAATATGTATATTTCTCAAATATCTCTAAAAGAAAAAAAAAATGCAAATGAAGAAAAAGTATACAGTTAAAATATCTTTGAAATGTGACCGAGATTAAATAAAATATATACTAAAGAAAAAAATAACATTTTTGAAGTTAAAACAAGCATCTTGTAGATATTCCCCAAGGGAGCTAGCTAATTGCATATTCATGTTTCACGGTAGCAGAATTCTTATTGAAATCGAAACCACGTGGTTTCCTTATAAGATATTTTTCCAGTAAAGTATTATTTTTTTTTCGCTTCTCTTTTTATACTTGTTCTGAAACGAAGAAGATTTATTTTTTTATTTGAATAAAAAAGTGAACAAAGCAGATTCTTTTACAGTAGTGTATTATTTTTTCATATTGATGCTCCTTTTTTTACAAGTCAAAATATAAATATCAGGGTTGTGGAAGAAACGGGAAATCGTTTTTCGATGGCTTTAGAGCTTCAGACACGGTCTTCACAGTATAAATCACTCGTAGAATTTTCCATCTTAGGTTTAAGAACCCAAAAAACATTCTTGCAATTTATCGATTATTCTAAAAAAGATGAAAAATCGCTTTTGACATAAGCTATTTTGTAATGTATTGTTATTTTTACCCTTTGTGTTTTCAAAACAATATGATGTTTTATTCTGTTGGACGTGCAGGAACCATGTTATTATGCCTCAATTCCGAAGATATTTCTATGCGGCATTGTTGCATACAAGAATTTCGTGCGGCAAAAGAAGCATTTTTCAAACAAAAAAGAAAATTTAATAACCATTCTCAGATTATTCTGCATTTATTTTATCTCAACAACTATATATCACATTTTTAATATATTTAGTCATCACAAATCTTAAATATACATGAATATGCATAAAAAGTTATTTTTAAGGTATATATTTATTACAATATATTTTTTTTATTCCTAGCAGCAGCACATATCACATGATAAATACATCATTCACACTGGATTATTACAATATGTAAGCTTGCTCATAATTGAATATAATAACCAATTATGAAAATTGTTCTCATGCATTATGATAGTGTCGTATACACTTATTGGTTATTATTGAATATGCAAGTTACTTTAATCGATTACAAATTAAATTTTTAGAAGTCTTTTCTTTGTGTGGCTTTTATAAACTTCTAACTGAATAGATTAAATTAAACTATAAAAGACACACATTTAAAAGGAAATATCGAAATGTGTTAAGTTGCTTAAGAGGCTTGAAACCCTCTAAACCTAGAGATGTCAAACTCAAAGGCTAACTTGGGCCCAACAAACAAAGTTTAACTTTGGGTGGGCCACAAGAAAAATCAATATTCCTTGAAACGTATATTTATTTCGAATATCACATTATAATAAACATAAATAACAGAACAAGAAAAAAATAATGTTTACGTTCTGACATTTCACATCTCTTCTTTGCTACTACCTTTTCTATTCCGGGTGAAATTCTAATATTTTATTATATATTATTGTATGCCGATATACTGGCCGGGCCGCAAAAATGTTCGTTGTCGGCCGCATGCACCCGTTTGTTGTGACATCCTTACTCTAAACCAAATTTTTTTTTTAAAAACCCTTTTTCAATGTACCTTTTCGAGAAATATGCAGTAAAAATATTCTGAAACACTTTTTTGCACCTTTAATATTTCACTGAAAATAGTTTTTTTTTTCTTTTTTAAACTTAAATATATAATTTTTTGAAAAAAATTCTTTCTGACACATATTGAGGGAAAAAATTCTTCTGACAAACAAGAAATTGTAAATATATGTATGATTTATTTTTCTAGAGATGCTTAATTCAGTAATTAATACTATAATATATAAAGAATGTATCAAGTAGCTTTTGTGGGCATAGAAGAAATACTAAGAAAATGTATATCGAACCTTCAAAAAAACCACATTTTGAAAGAAACATATTTGTTTTTTGTTTACTTAAAAAAAGGGAAAAAAAATCTTAACTTATTAAAACATTCCAGAACTCCATATTTTAAATTCCTGTCATTTTTCATTTCTTACTCTCCTGTTTTTTTAGTCGCTTTTTTCCCATTTTAGCATTCTTAGCTCTTTACAAACTGCCATACTTAGTCCTCGTTAACCTTTTAGTATTTATTTCTTCCGAGTAACAAGTTGAATATTGACATGATTCTACGTTAATAATATCATATATGCCAAAGGAAAGTGTTTCTTTGTGCACAAATGTCCTTATGGGGAAACGAGACAAAATAACATTAGCGATGCGTTCGTTCGGATTCTGTACACTTCCATGCAGACATTTCTTTAACAATTCTGAGTGCAAAATGTTTCCAAAAACATGCCTGATGGCTTCAAAGACAACAACTGGAAGATTTTGTATTAGGTGAAAAACTTTACTTTTACAAGCCAAAGAGCAATTGCAATGCTTATGTTTACTTTGTCCATTGAATTCGGTGATGTGCGTGTTGATGTGATATGTTAGTGATAGAAAGTAAAATAAGATATTTTTGGAAAGCTGATAAGCTGAAGAATTTTAAAAAGAAATTACCTGTAAAACTAACATTTTCCGAAGAGGTTTTAGGTTACAAATACCCTGTAATATACACTTTATAATGATTCGATTGCTTATATCAAATTTGTACAAAATAATTTTTATTCTGAGTCTATGCAATGAAACAATGGAGTGTTTGCTTATAAAAAATAAAACAATAATATAAGTGAAGAACAATGTTGCTTTGAGAAAGAGTAAACACTTGAATTATTTAATTTTACCAAAATTAATTCCGACTTAATATCGGGAAACCCTGTTTTAAAAAACCATAAAAAGGGGAATTTTTTTAAAATTTAGGGTTCTTAGATTAGAATGCATGTATAAAATTTTTCTAAGGACATTTGACAAAAAAAATTTAAATTAAAAACTATATTTCGAAAAAATTAAATTAGAATAAACCTTTTAAAAGTACTTCCCCTTTTTAAAAAGTTTCTATTATAATAATATTTTGCCTGCATATAGCTCGACCCTGTACTGAGGCTCAACTATGATTTTTAAAAAATTCCATTATTTTCAGGTTACAACCGAATGAAATAATTATCGGCATTTTTTTTTAAAAATTGCCCCCCTCTGGTGTAAACATGGAAAAAAACCCCTTCTAATTATATATTTAAAAAATTCAGTTGAGCCTCTGTCGGGTCTGAGTTTTATATAGAAGTTTTTTTCATTTTCATTTTTATAAAAATTTTTTAAAAGGAAATATTTTGAAAAGGGTCATTTATTTTTTTTGTCAAAATATTGACTTAAAAATTTTATTTAATACTATTCTTAAAACATTTTAATACATTTTCTAATCAAAGTGACACTAAATATCATAAATATTATCCATTTATATGCTTTTGCAAAATCACTGTTCCGAACGTAGTCGGATACCTTAACAACGAACCAAGATGGTAAAAGTTACAATGATATCACGTGGGAACTCCTTTTACCCAGCAGCACCTCAACCATGTGTGGACTCAACAAATCGTCAAAAATTCCCTGAAATGTATTGTGCCATGCTCCTTCTACAACCATTCGTACTTACGAGCTATCACAAACTGAACTTTTGTTCATTTCCTTGAAGTACTCATTGAAATGCATGCGTCCAGAATGCTCCTTAGGACAATTTTGAATAATTTCGGACCTCTAGCAAGATACATTGTAAACCTGAAAAATTCCAGCATTATTTTTGTGCATGATGCCCATGATAGGTGGCAAATGAGCTCTAAGTAACTATAAAGGAAAATTTATACTTAATGATTGGTTCAGTTTGACCGGATGACCCGGTTCAAGATACGCAATAACAGTCCATACCACTATAGAAACAAAATCAGATTGCATAATGTCTGGTTAACAACAAGTCCCCTGGTCTTGTGAGGTCTGCACCACATTTGAAATTTATTATTAGCTCTTACCAGCAGGAATCATTAATCATCCTACCAAGCAAATTTTTTCTCAGTCATTTAAGATCATGTCAATGTGCTTAAAAGATCAGTGAAGGTACTGCAAAAAAGGGCATGCTACTAGTAAAGCAGTGCTTCTCAAACTTTCAATATTGGCGACCCAATATTCAATCATAATTTTCATCGCCCCCCTCCATACAATAACAATGTATTGAATTCAATAATACAATACTTTGACGCTAAACCTACAATAAAACTTTAAATTCTTAAGTGCCACCGGAGTATATAAACGTCTCACTCAGCCAGTGAACTAATTGCCCTAGACGTATGTATACGTCTTGCCAAAGTACAATCTTTTGAGAAGGATTTAATAATTTCAAAGAATTTGCTTATTTATTCCTTTTCAATCCTTCCCTATACACCACGTACGCTCACCTATTTGTTGAATGGTGGCATTGGGTAGCGAATCACCTAATTTTTAATCGGCATTTAAGGGATCAATTATAAACCGTTCAAATTGTCGTTAATTTTTGCATATAATTTTAAATATGACAAGCCCATGGTGTCACTGGTAATTATTAAATTTGTTCTTAGTACTGTTAAAAATTAATTATAAAATACATCGTGCAGTACTGATATATTTATAAGCGTAAATTTGTAGTTAATTTTTTGTTGTGTCAATGTATTTTGTTCAGTAAATTAATAATTTTTTAATAATCCTTTGTTTTTGACATTTCAATATGCTCGCGCCCCCTCGTAGGGTTATCAAGCCCCCTAGGGGGTGCGCCCCACAGTTTGAGAAACACTGTATTAAAGGCACTAAAGTCCGTCTCTTTTCTACTGCTATAACCTTTTTAACAGTAAATTTCATTGCACTGTCCCCATTGACATGTCTGTCAGGCGTTCCTCAAGAATTGTTGCAGTTATTTGAAACAATGTTTCATGTTTGGTGACACTGACTACTCTACACAGACATCGGTGGTCATGGTCATTAAGTAGACTCGGTCGGTCCTTGCGTCATCCATGGTTTGAAGAGAGAAATATCTAAAATTCCATATTCTCAAACAAATCTCTGTACTGTGGATCAAGGAATGTCTAATACCAAAACAGTTTCCGCAACTGAATGATTCATATATATATGCTTCCCCCGGATATATATATATATATATATATATATATATATACATATAATATATGATTCATTTGACATTATAGATAAGAAGAAAAGCTAAAACACGTCTGTGAGCTTCCGTAAAATAGATAATAGTCACTCATTATTGATAACAAATAAAAGAAACTGTATTGTCATTTTATGCAGACTGACATATATGGGTTTCTTAAAAAATTAATAAAAGTATTTTTTCATCTTTTTGTTCAGTTCATTTCCTCAAGATTTTATTTATTTATTTCTTGGAGTTCATGCTATTTTTAAGACCTTTTATTCTCATAGGTCATCTAAGATTATGCTAAGATGCTATGTAAACTCTAATTCTTCGGCATTCTAATGGAAAGTAATATACTTTTATAAACATAAACTGAAATATGCAAAAATTTCTTCTTGAAAAGAGGTTGAATAATGTGATAAATACCAATCAGCATTAAAATGCAACTGAATAATTTTAGGAATTTGTTAGTAAAAGTGACAGTCATTTTTATATTTAACCAATATGAAATATAAGAAATTGATGTTTTTCTTATTCTTTCTATCTTTATTTAATCTTTTTCCGTAATTATAGAATGGAACGAAAATGTTTTGAATAAATATCTCATCACACGAAATATGATGAAATCCCATATACATCGATTTAATCTTGGAAAATTTTTCATCTCAAAGTAAATTATTGTTACTTAATGAAATGACTGCTCCTTATTAAAATAAAAAAGTGTGTTTTAATAAACAATATTACACCTTCAAAAATAATTTTGAGGAAATCATTTATACGCTTATGCTCTTCTAATTAAAAGGATTTCTGAAATATTATACATTTAAAGACAGTGATTATATAATTGTCTGGTGCTACATATTTTTTAAATACAATAAATTCAAGTTTGATAGCACGTGTAAAAGTCAATCTCAATTATTGAGGATAATTTTTACCCTCCTCCCTTGAAACGGTGTTTTAACTCTAGTTGTAATGTTGTTTAAATCATAATAGTTTTCTGCTTCATATATTAATGAGTAGAAGACAATATCATATTACTTTAAAAATTCTATTGTCTAGTATTATCAATTCTCGAATGAGAAACATTCAATGAAACTATAAGAAATTAGTGAAATAATGGTCTCATGATTTTTAAATTTCCTTAAAGTTATTTTATTCCCTATTTGTTTTTAAAAGCAGATGTAATACATGATAATTTTTTTGTAATAATTTGCCTTATAAGTCGATTATGGCATCATATTCATCATATGATTCTTAATATAAAAAAATGCTTGTAACTTATAAATTTCAATATGTATGATATTTATAAGAATATTACATAATACATCCTATAATATGATATTATTAGAAAGAATTAAAAATATAAAATAATCACATTTAGGAAATATTATTTCAATAAAGTAACTTACACATATTTATTTCTTTCATAGAAACATTAAACATATAAATACGTTTGCTTGCAAACTTTCTTTTTTGCCCCTGTTATCTGCTAACATTACAATGGAAAATATTACAAATAATAAAACTTACGTGACGTCTAATCAGAATAATCCTTAGTTATTGCCGAGTCGAGTATAGTATAAAAATGCACTATTGGAAAAGAGAAAAATCATTGAATCGTGGTCAGTTTAATGAGTGAAAAAATACTTTAAAAGATTAGTATTACAAAAGAAAGTAATCGATATTTCCTGTTGCTTAAATATTATGTATCAACTCTTATTTTAACTCAATGTACAAATAGCGTATTTCATTTATAAATCTGAAAAGTAACACTTTCCACTTAGAATAATATAATTAGAATAAAAAAAATATAATAGTAAAGAATGCATCTTATGAGTTACAGAAAATTTATGTAACAGAAGAATTGTGTTTAACCATACAGAGAGTAATAATTTCTTTCTAGTAAAACATTTGTGTAGGGCAAACGTAAAAGAGAGAGTAAATAATACTTATTAAACATTAAACGTTGAAATTGAAATATATTGGGATACTTTATTTATTGTTTTTGATTCATTTTTTCCTATTAATTCTTCACGATTGAAAGCCTTATTTTGACTCTTTAATAAGACTAGCAACATTTGTTCACAAATGTTTGATTTTATATATGTATTATATGAAATCTAACATTCAGCTTTGAAAAGTTAATTTAAATTTTAATGAAACAAGAAATAATATATTTCGAGTGTCAAACCATTAAATTTATTTATCTTGCTTTGATTATATGAAGCAATACACTAAGTTTTTTTTCTTCTTATTTATACGCTTACTATATTGATGATTTAAGGAATTAACTTTTACGAAGCCCGCAGACTTAAGCAATAGTTTTATGCAGAAATATTATTTTCCATAAAATTTTTAACAATTCGATTATGATTCAATTCTGAGTTTTTGATCCTGATGAAAAAATTGCTTTAATTTTGTATAAGTTTTACTTTAACTCAACAGAAATTTTAAGAAGGAAAATTATTCGTGTTATAACATATTATTAAAAATCAAGTTTTTTAATGGTTAAAGTGGGCACTTGAAATGTGGTGTGACACAATATATATATATATTTATGGCTAAACAAATCCCCACGATAGCTAGTCAGTTGTTCAACATGACTTTTTTTAGTTGATTTTTGTTTGATCCATGACTCTACGATCAAATAAGTTATTCCTCCATGTTGCAAATAATATTTTGATGGAACATAACTTATTGAAACATCATATAACACTTTAACTATTATAAGACAACTATATGTTTCACAAGATACAGTAATAACGATTTTTTTATTTAGCAGCAAATAGCCATAGTCATAGATGAATTATCTTTTTAGAAATAACTGTCTAATCTAATGCATTTATACCACCCCATCATTTTAAAAACAGTATGATGAATTATTTCACAATACCAATCGGTAATAAGTGTGTAAGGTATAATTTAATGTATATTTCGAACTTGAAATTTTAACTTTACAAAACCCTTTATTAAAGCGGCAGAAAATGTCCTATTTGACAAAGTGCTTTCTAAATACGCGGTGGGCTAGATCTTTCTTTATCTTTCCCTATATCCTCCGATGCATCTACTGTATAATTTACCGAAGATGGGAACAAAAATATTTTCTGTGTAGCATCACTTTAATATGACAGAACTGCATTGGCTAAGCTTGATAAATAGTGTAAAAAGAAAACGAGTCAAAATGAAGACTAATCGTCAGTTTCTTTAAGAATAATGACGATCTAACAGTCTTTGATGCATAAAAAGTTATTATCAACGAATATGACTGAGAGGCCTGATAGGGAATCTATTTATTCTTCTGCGTGTAACTAAATTATGAATTTATGATATATTTTGCAAGATCAGAAAACTATCTCATTTTTTTTATGTAATTGTTATTTTTCTCTTTCCATCGGTATGAAGAAAATTGAATTGAATTGTTGAACAAATATTTGTCCTCGCTTGACAATTGAAATCTCTTAAGATATAGTTTCTAAGTTTGTGTATTTTCTTTTTTGTTTATATTTTGCTGCCTGTTTGCATTTTTCTTTTTAAATTTGTGTTGTAATATTTAGATGTTTCATATTTTTTATTCATTTCACTTTGTTACACTTATTCAACACTATTTTTTATCTTCACGGAAAACATTATTCATTCTTTTGGAGTGCTCATTCCCATTGTATTGATAAAGTTTTTGAATACATATAGTAAGAAAATTATATTTGCTTTATGCAATTCTGGTATGAAGCCATGTGCTTGTTTATAAAATTCTTGCTATTTTATAGTTTTTTTTTTAAATATAAAAAAATAGCTAAACTACACCTCTGAGAAAGAATAACATTTATCAGTGAAAAAAACTGAATGTTCAAATAATTACATTCGTTAATTATTTATGAGCATATTTTAAATAGAGAGCCTTAAAACTAAATTAAAACGAAAAAGGAAAAAAGAGTCTATTTTTTGCTCCAATAAAATGTTAAAGATTTTGATTTTTTACCAACGAAACACTTGTAATACAAGTATTATTGGTGATAGTCCTCGTAAATTTGATACTAGGTCATGTGAAGAGAAATTATCTCAACAGGTACACATCCTTCCCACTTCCATACCTCAACCGTATGAGGACATTCAGCCTTGTCGAATTAGAAGTGCAGCATCTTCTATATACAGTGAACCCAGAAAACTCTACTAAATTTGTCATGTATTATTAAACCAACGAGTTATTTGAAAGATTACAAGCTTAAGAAAATGCAATTTATGCAAATTCCAATCCCATTTTTACATCCTATCTAATTTCTAACGTATACTCACATGAGATTATTTAGATTGTTCTCTAAAAGATATAAATAATGCAAATTAACATTTTAATGTAATCGATTTCGGAAAATAATAGCTGAAAACTTTTATAATTAGCCCTCTTTATCAATATCATTATTTGCAATCCTCGAACTTTTTCATGCATTTCAAAAAATAACTCTTGAATTATGTGTTTTGAGAAGTGCCCTTGTCGTTGCACAATGGAAAGACGATGACATTTTGGTATGAAATTTGTGGTAATGGCTAAAACATTAATGTGACAATTATATTAAACTGTTTGAGAGAACTACTTTAGAGATTACCATGAATTAATTTGTAAAGAATTCTCGAGCAATTACCATTTAAACTAACCTGTTGGGTTAATTTTATGACCTTGTTGGTTTTATGAATCTTGACTTGTGAAAGTTCCTTCATGTAGCAAATATAAACTACTATTTAAACAGATCTGAAATGAGGAAAATGAAGGGTAGATGATATCAGAGTATGCGAAGTGGTGTTAAAAGATGCTATTTGAGTGATAAGTAAAAGTGTTTCAAAATTCTATTCATTATAGTTGGCCTAGAAAAATAATCCAGTACAAATCTTTTAGAGGAATTTCTCAAGCTAATGTATATGTATTTTGTATGCTACTGCAAAACCTCCTGGGCGTTGATTTACGCAATAACCATTCTTAGCGGACGTCTAAGCAAAAGAAAACTACTTAACAAATTTCAAGTCTGTTCGTTTACCAGTTTAAAAAGAAATTTATTTTTATCTAAATCATCACCACAATCACCCACAATCTTATTGAGAGTCGATTTCCGTAAAACCCTTAGTTAGCAAATCTCTATTGAAAGAAAAGAACATACTTGCCAAATTTCAATTCAGTAGATCTAATGGTTAAAAAACGCCATTTTTATATCCCCGCAACTCCCCATGGAAATCCCTTTTCGAAAAATTCATTCTTAGTAGATCTCTAATCAACTAAACAATCATGATGACCAAACTTTAAGTCTGTAGGTCTAATAGTTCAAAAACGGGTAAATTTTTATCTAAATGCCACAACTCCGCCTCTTGAATTGGCTGCAGTAAAATCCGTTCTTATGATACCTCGACTGAACAAAACATGCTTACCATATTTCATATACTTTGTAGATATGATATAGTTTTGGAGGACTCGTGATGTTTTAATGTGAATGAGAGTTATTTTCTTTCTCTCTCTCTCTCTCTTTATATATACAGATTACACATTGGTTGTGACAGAAACGGGGGGTGATTGGGCTACAGCAGGGGTGGGCAGATTTTTCTTGGGTATGGGCTACTTCTAATTTTTTCAGTTTTGCGGTTCACTCAGTGGCGTAGTGTTGTGAGCTAAAAGAAACTCTACAACATTTATTATTTATTATGATGTTTGTCGGTTCAATATTAAATTAAGTTTTAGAGATAAAACATCATATTAATATAAATACACTTAAGCGGCATTTCTTGCTTGATTCCATTTGCATCGCATGAATTTTTGATCGAAAAAGTTGCTGTGATATTTTCTTTGGTTGAAAAAAAAATTTATTGCTTTCCTTTCTTCTGCAATTTCCATGTTTGGACAACTATGAACCACTGATAGTCTGTGGAGAGAGAACACGTCATAGGTCCTAGTGAAGGCGGTTCCTCCAAAATGCCTTAGCGGTCCAACAGTCATTCGCGATCGACTTAACGCCCACCCCGTGGCTACAGAGTGGGTTAGCTGTGGTGTAAAATTACTACATTAGTTAGCACTTTCAAGTGCGTATCACTCATAAAATTCAGTCAATCAAGTTACTGAATTAAATCCATTATATCCAAGCAAAAAGGAAATTCCCTTCCGACTACTACTGATTCTACTAGTTTATTGTTCAAAACCATGCAGACAAATATGGCCGAAGAATATCTCATTATCAATCACCCTAGTATACCATATTAAAAGATTATTCAAAAATGACAGTGTAATGCTCCCTTTCATCAATTAAGTTAACCGTACCTCAAAAGTTAAAAAACCTCGTACCTGTTTGTAATTATTCGTTGAGAAGAGCATTAAATTTGATCTTTTACAGAACAGATCAGTTGAGTCGTCGCTAAGTACTACAGCAAATAGAGAGAATTAAAAGAAATTACTCTTGCGTTGCTCTACTTGTTCTTTCGCACTTTGCGAATGTAACAGTGCTGATCCACTTTCTTTTTAAACAAGGAGGTCCTAATTAGAGCAGTGTAGATACACGGCGAAGTAAGAAATTGTTTTTGCTTGTCGCATCCAAAGGAAAAAGAATAAGGAAACGCCACATTGTTTAATGATCCTTTCGGTAAAGTACTCTCATTACCTTTAGTAATCGGTATTTTAACTCGAGAATGCCATACTGTGGGAAGTCATAAAGGAAGTTTACTCTAGCATACGTGATATGTTAAAGGTATTTAGAATTTAGAAATATTTACCACATCATTAAAAAGATACAGAGAGCTGTTTTTGTGATATATTATACAATATTTTTAAGAGATAAATTTTGTGTATGAGAGAGAATTAATTAAGTAATTCGAGGTTTTGACAACGAAGTATTCTTTTGTTTTTATTCTCTCTCTCTATGCTAATAAGTTCTTCATGATGGAATATGTCATGGAAATAAGAATTACTTTATAAAAGAAAATATGCTTATATATATATATATATATATGTATGTGTGTATTATTCATTTATTCCGATATTTTTACATTCTAAACTTAGTTTTAGAACTGATAACAACTTATAGTGAACAGATTGAGAAGACATTGCATTTAGAGAACCAGGAAAATTGTATTTTTTGTCGTTCTTATAGCTATTCCTACACATTTAGATTTTAAGATGTAGTTTAATCTAAAAAGAGCAATGAAACACAATTCAACATAATATCCGTTAACGCAATCAGCAACATTTGTGATTTATGCTAGATGATATGGTTACAATAAACACATTCAGATACATACCCATTTGTGTGTTAAGACTACACAGTACCCGAAAAATTTCATTTCTACATATTTTTTTCTTTTTTGCATTTTCTATTGGCCCATATTATTAAGAAGCTTGCCACGAAATTTCAGATCTGTTAGCAGATTAGTTTTTAAGATATTTGAAGTTTTATGAGCTATGGTTTTGGTTTCGGTTTCATTTTAAACCATTTTTCCATTTTTAAATTGAATTAACTAAAAAAAAATTTTTTGGGGCTTTCAGTTTGAAATGGTTATTAATTCCAAAATTTCCCTTACTTAAAAAACATTTCTTGGTTTTTGTTTTGGTTTTTGAATTCTCATAAATAATTATGATTAATTTCACGGCCACTTTTGGCTTTAAAAATAGTTTGCATAACTTAAAAGCTTTATCATTAATATTTTCCTGTAGAGAAAATGCCATGGTGAATGCGTTTTCAGGTTGCTGTGAGAAACAATATTTCGAAGAGATGGAATACTGCTGAAAATGATGTATCTAAAAATCAGTCCTATGATGATACTGAAATTAGACTTCCGAATACAACTATTCTGAATTCAAATGTTGCAGATATAACTGAATATTTCCTTGATGTACCAAACTACATTATACTAAACATATTATAGTACTATATTTTAGTATTTTAAAGTCGTACGACAAGAGCTAAGACTTCCTAAATTGCCCCAATTTAAAATTGAAAAAAAATAAAATTTTATGAACAAACCTAGATATTTTTAGCTTAAGTTATTATCATTATTATTGTATACATAAATGATCTGTGTTTCAAAACTTTTGTGAAAATATTTGGTTAAGGTAAAGCTGAATAAACTGACGTCTTAACAAATGCTATCAATATTATGCAAAAATATATTTGAATTAAAAATATTATTTTCAGTCATATTTAATTAAAATAGTGTTTTAATGCAGCACATACATTAGCAAATAACATATTAAAAAATTAGAGCTTTACGTGCTTTATAAGGTTTTGTTTTATGACTTTACAAACTTTAAATGCGTTTTTCTCAGACTCAATTTTGAAGGTATCAGTATTTTCTAAAGCCCTAAGGTTTTTTCCTGTTCAAAATAAAGCCTTGAAATTTTTCGATATACTCCCAAACGTGTGTTCTATAAAAGTTAATATGGATGTAGGGCTGAGATCTCTAATTATTTTTCTAAAAAATATGGTTGATGTTTTAAAAATTTTCGTGTTTTTTCCAAGTTTTTCTAGAAAAATAATTATTAAAAACCAACAATGGAGTAGATTTTCAAATCCATACTAACTTTTATTTGCAATAACCTAAGAAACATAAACAACTTAAAATGACTAATAAATTTTAAAAATTGATTATTTTATAGAAGTTTGAAAAAACTACAAAAATTCCTAATTTTTCAAATTGTAAGATAATGACTGGTCAAACTCTGACTTTTTACTGACAGAATCAGCTTAATAATATTATTTAAATATAAAACATCAATCATTTTTATTGTAGCTGTCTCTAAAAAATTTTTTGAAAAAGGTTACCGTGTAGTCTTAAGGAGTGTTGAAACCAAAAAAAATTATGAATTAATGATTCAATAATTCAAATTAAATTAAAGTGATTCATCCCATGAGTAATTTTAACTATGAGCTAAGCTCTTCATTTGAAGCTAATTTTATGTACCCTTAATTTTAAAAGAAATTCGTAATTTAATGCAAGGAATTTTCTGAAAATCTGTTTTCACATATAATCAACTGATATTAAAACACAATTCAGACTATTTATTACAAATTCTCAATTTATGATTGATAATATTATCGTAACTACAATGAACTATGATTCGCACTTTAGGTTAATTATCTTCAGAAGAGCTGACCAAAATTTAAAAATGTTAATTATAAACATGTGGGTTAGTATAATAAAAATTATGAACAGCAGTTGGGGTTCACAAGCATGATCAAGTAGTGTATGATTCATCAACATGGGAAGTTCTAAATGAAAGGTTACAAGTGTACAACAAAAATGGGTTTATATAGAATATGGTCCCTTCTTTGGAGTTATAGAAGCTTCAAAGTGGGAGCTGGGAATTAACAGTTTATGATTTCGTCATTCAAGAACATTTTTCTGATTCTAGAGGGGAGGGGGAGGCGAGATGGAATTACTCTTCCAAGGACAATAAAGACATGGCATACAAGGTACAATCTAAATTTCTAGTTTGACAATCCTTCCGGATAGAATCCTCTCGAAAATTCTCCAGCCTGATGAGCCCTATGCAGCTTAGCTTTGCCATCTGTAAAAAAGAAATCAGAGTTAAAAGCTTCTGTACTTCTCAGTAATTACAGGGATTTTGTCAAAGATATGGAGGCATGTGCATACATCTATAACGGCCCAGACTGCAAAACATGCGCTGTTATACAGACTTATTCTGTCAATCCTCTTTAAAATATTAGCTCTACGTTAATGAAAGGTTGAATATAATTCAGTCACCCATCAGGTATAGTGGTTACTGACGCTGATTACGGTGCCATAGGGTCTGGGTTCGAATACCGGAGAAAGCATGGACGTTTGTAAATGTATAGTACCTTCGTGGTAAGGAGGTACTCTAAATAGCCGTCGAGCCGCAAGTCCTTTCGTGAGGTTGGTGGAAGGGGAAGAGAGGTTGGATGCCTCTGACCACTCCCAGAGTTCTCCATCAAAACTGGGGTGGAACCGAGCAAAATAGTACTGTCACCTGCATGGTGCTCAAAGCTAAAGCTAACGACAGGCGTAAAAATCTAGCCCTTAGCCGCGATGAACTTCGTGGACCTTGATCTGATGCTACTGTCGATCAGGTGGCGTAAGTATAACAACAGCAACAATTCATTTTTAATGGTACTTATAATAATACTTTTAAACATTTCTTGTTCATATATTTCAGTAACAATGAATTTAAATAACGATAATCATTATAATGAAAATGTTAAATATTTATAAAAATTATTCTTAATTGGGGCATATTACAAAATAAATGATTAAACAACATTGTTTTAACAAAATAATACACTGAATTCCGGATTTACCAATGGAAAATCCACAGGTATTTTGCATGAGAGGAGGAGGAGGAGAAGGACAACTTAACACCTATTCTTAACACATATGCGGTTATTGGAGATATATGAATTGCCTAGTCTATAACCAAATAACACCTAGAATAGAAAGTGCCTTACTCTAGAAAAATTCTATAACAATTTAATGTCAAACACTCTTATGCTGACGAAGTGATAAC
Organism: Trichonephila inaurata madagascariensis; assembly: GCA_019973955.1. Taxonomy (NCBI): domain Eukaryota; kingdom Metazoa; phylum Arthropoda; class Arachnida; order Araneae; family Nephilidae; genus Trichonephila; species Trichonephila inaurata. The sequence goes on along the minus strand of BMAV01005694.1, from coordinate 125,370 downwards.
TAAGGAAAACACTCATTGATCGTTCACTTTAAATGGAATACTCTTATTTAAGAGAAATTAATAAATACAGTTTCACATGTAATATACTAATCAAATGAAATTTGAATGTTTTTTTCTGGAAATCACACACAGTAAAATTAATTTTTTTTATTTTATCGTCTAATAGTTTAGCTATACCCTGTAATTCCGATTGTTCGGGATTTTCATAAGAGCCTCTTTTTATAAATTTAGACGCGTCATATAAAATAAATCATAATACTCTTATTTTCATTTTATTAAGGTACTATGTATTCACACACTTTTAATTTCAAAACATTAAACGTAATTAAATCATTTTAGTCTGATATAAAGAAACTTTCTTGACTTCTATCCCCAAGAAAGCTTTTAAAAGGTGAGTAATTGTGCACGCTTAAGCTGACCTCCACATATTTACGCTCTTCGTTTAGCTGATTGATATTCTTAAGCAAAGACCTGTAGAATTGGTACCGTAAATAAAGAATTGGTGTTTATTCTAATGTTTCATTCCTGTCACCGTCCCTTTTCAGCAGCCAAGTCTCAAGATTCTTCCGAATTCCAGTTTCATTTTAGAGAAAATTAACTGTTCTCCAATTTTCTAAGTGCATTTCGATGGAGCCATTTCAATTTTAAAGTCCCCGTCCCCCTATTCCTTTCCACTACAAATCCGAACCTCTCGAAACAGTTACTTAATTAACGATCTCAGCACCCTTGGGCGTGAGAGTGGGGAATATTTATCGCCTAATCAGAAACTTACTGTTGTTTCCTGTGCTCTCCAGTCTTTTAGCATGAATCTTAACGTTGTCTAGACTTTCAACTTCTTAAAGCCTCTTAAGATGGATGGCATGATTTCACACTGAGCACTTTGAATAATTTTGCATCAACACGCAAATCTCATTTTTGTTTGATATTAGCCTTAAAAATAAATTCTGAAACTGCTGGAAGCGACACTTTTCTAAGAAAATTGGAGATGCATTGTGCGATTCTCTAAGGATGTTCATTTAAATTAGTTTGTTGCAGTGCTTAAGCTCAGACGTAGAAATGCATGAGGCTTAATTTAAAATCATGCTTGATTGTGAAAATGTGGAGTGTCTGCTAAATGTCATTCATCTTTAAATCTTTCTTTTATCGAATTTATCATAAACAATATCATTTAGCAATTTGGTGTCTATTATTATTAAATTCTGATGAAGTATTCGTTTCATTTTCAAATTGGATTAGTTTTTAGACATAATCCGGGACTAAAGATAAATGTTTTAGAAAAGAAGAATTTCTGGGGATGCGCAATATGTTTCTTCATTAGTGTTATTGCGAGTGACAGATTGAAGTTCACTTTCACAATAGTTTTGACATTTTCATTCTGGCTGATTTGAAGTTTTTGTTTTCCTTCTCATATTTGATAAACATCAAAAAGTTCGTTATAAAACAGCATTCATTTTTTTACACGGTAGATAAGTTTTTTAAAAGAACATGCAAAATAAATCGTCTAAGAAATTGCATGTGATAAATGGTAAATTTGGGAATATGTTTCACAAGTTTAAAATATATGTATGATGAAAAATCTCCAAAATATTTTCTAAGAAACCGTGGAAAGAAAGTAATAATAAAAAAATCCGTGTTACATATTATTTATAAAACGAAAACAATTAGTTTTTATTGCAAAAAAATTAAAATTCGATACATTGAATATTCGGTCTATAAGTACAAACAACATATAAACATTCAAATTGAAATTAAGAAGAAAAAAACTAAAAACAACTATTAATCACTACTTGATAACAAGCATTCACGCTTATTACGAATTGGATCAAAAACTCCAACTTTAGTAGATGTGCCAGATACTCCAGCTCAACTGTCGGCTTTGATTCAAATGAAGAAAGGCGTTCATTAATAACGGCATCTGTTTGTACTTTATTGCTACAAAATCTGTTATTAGCGGCTGTTTCTTTGATCTCATGTTGCTTATATCACTATACAAAAAACCCTAAGACAACGTTACAGTTTTAATGTACGCTTTATGTGTCAGGACTATGAGTAAGAAAATGTTGTTTCGTATTTGTAGCAAATTTCAAGCCATTACGAACTAAATTAGCTGCTAATAGCTGAGCTTCATCTTCGACTTTGGTATTATAGACTTCTTCTTTATCATGAACTGTAATAAGTCTGATCAAATCATCTTCATCCAAAGGAAATGAATCCACAATTTTTTTGGAGAGAGGGAGGGTGATTTGTGATAGAACAAAAAAATTCGGGTAAGTAAAAAAAAAAATTCGCTGAGTTCGTGTACCATGTTATTTAAAAATCCAGTAAAAAAAGATCTCATAGAAAGATAGTGTGATATATATACATATACATATATATATATATATATATATATATATATGTGTACGAATGTACGTAAACATCGATAAACATGATAAAACCAAAAATAAAATAGTATATTTTCATGAGGGTAAATTGGTTATTTTTTTTTACTTTGAAAACTGTAATTATAAAAATCTTAATGCATAGATCGTAAAATCCGGGGTATAACGCGCACTTTTATCATAAAAAATGAGATTGAAATTTACGGGGCGCATTATACGCAGAGTAAAATAATAATAGTTTTAAAAATTAGAAAAAAAAGATGAGCTTAAGAAAAATTAGACTTGTACATAGATTGATTTTTATTTGAAAAAATTGACATAACAAATAAAATTAAAGGGTTCTGATTCTAAAGGTGTACTGCTTTTTTAAAAATTCTGGGATAGTACCTCGAATAAAAAAGCATACGACAATTGCACAAGTACACTTCAGGTTTCTTCAAAAAAGGGGTTGCGCGTTGTACGGCGAATTTACCTAAAAATTAAAAAATACAGCTTGATAGTATGGTTGCGGGCTATTTACGAATGAAAATTCACAATGAATCTAAATTTTAAAATCTCTAAACTGTAATAATTGGTTACGATGCTAAAAAGCACATAAAGATAAATACTGCCTGTTTACAACTCTGCAATTTGATGCATTTAACGTTGTCTCAAATATATTTATCGAGGCCTAGTACAAATGAAAACCAGCCGTGAAAAGGAACTTATACAAGTCAAATCATTCGAGGCACAATGTCTTCCCGTTATCGTGGTGTAGTAGTTAGGAGGGGCGGAGGGCAGCTCAGGTGCCTTACAGCGCAAAGTTAATATACAGTCACTCACTCAAATATATAAAATATATACATATCACTCTCAGGAACAACTATTATAATAGCTTTTTAATGCTATAATTCCATGAAAAATTCATGAAAGCTAATTGATTCGCATATTTTTATTGTTAGATTTTTGCACTGTTTCCAACGTTTTGAGTTTAAACATTAAAGATAAGCATGAAATTCTCTAATGCAGAAAGAACTGTAGAAGAAGGTATAGTTGTTGAAGAAAAAAAATATTAATTTGAAATACTTTAGATTGAATCATTGCAATTATAGCATATATTAAACTAAACTTTTAAGAAAAGTAAGCCTTTTCTTTTAAATGGAACACATTTATTTGAGTATATAAAGATATTATGTAACATTTTTGTAAGAAATAAATATATATTTTCTTAAGAAAATGCAAGCTGTGTATCATTACTAAATCACCCAGGTTAATTAACAGGAATTTGAAATTGAATAAAGACGTATACAACTTATAATGTAACTCTAAAATAATAATCATCCCTTGATCTTTAATAATAAAAAATAACTATATGTGGTTAGGAATAAAATAATCCGTTTTCTTCTAAATTCTTTGCTTTCATTCGTAACACTACTTAATTTGCAATACTTACTTCAACCAACACCCCACACGGTGAAATATCGCTAAATTGCAGTAATCCTCGAAATAAACTCCCTTTAATGTTATCGCCCATGGAAATGATAGCCCATCACCATATGATAATTAAGGAGTACTAACAGATCATTTTGTTTTCCTTAATTAAAGGATCTTTTAACGTTTATGAAAACGTGTATTTAAGTTTCTAACATAAATTTAACTTAATTTTCTAGAGAATGCGATGACTTAGAATGTTCTGTTATAAGAAAATTATAGTAATTGAGATGTTGTTGAAATGCATGAATGCTCTTCCTGTGCTATTTTAATTGTATTTTTAAATAATTTGCGATGAACGAAGGATGTTTATAAAATTTTAAGAAGAGTTAGAAGAGAAACGTAGAATTCTTTTCCGTGCTTTAAGATAATCTACGACCCCCCTCAACATTTTTCTTGAAAAGATATATCAAAAACAGTTGATTTTTTTAAAGAGTTTTCCCTTTAAGAAGTGATTATTTGAACATTTTCACTGAATGTGTATTAAATGTTTTTTAATGTTTTTTTTTATTTATTTAAATCTGATTTCCCTTATGAGAGTCATTTAAAAGATTGTATCTTTTCTTCTAGAATATTCAACTAGAAGTACTAGAACATCCAAAGTAATTATAATAATAGTGAAAGGAAAAGTTCCTTCAATAAATTCACAGCTATTTGTACAAAAATTTAATTTTTTTCTTTGCATTATATACAGAGACTTTTATAGTTCGATCTATGCAGGCAAATGAGATGACATGGGAAGTAAGATTCCGTGGAAAGAATATTAGTTCCAAAAATTAACTTCAGAGGTATTTATGGCTTTATAGAATGCAAAAAGTATTGTAAAAAATAATAATAACACAACAAAATACCAGTGAAATGTAAAGTTTTATCCCCTACATTCATTTCTCTGGCGATGAATTTCACAACATTCGATATGACCATCGTTTATTCTATGCGCAGTATCTCATACACCCGTACGCAACATGCTACATGGAATATTCTACATTGTCCCTTCTATGTGTACCAACAATAGTTCCCTGTACATCTGTTATATCCTATTCTGATACAGGTTTATGGTATGGGTCTGTTCTGTTCCTGGGCGAATTGTCTACTTATTCGAACTTCTTAAGGTATCCGACTACGTTCGAAAACGTAATTTTGCAAAAGCATATAAATGGGTGATATTTATGATATTTAGTGTCACTTAGATTAGAAAATGTATATAAAATTGTTTTAAGAATAGTATTACAATAAAAAATTATTTAACTACAATATTTTGACAAAAAGTGAACATAGAATAAAAAATTTTCAAAATATTCTCCTTTTGTGAAAAATACTTCTATTATAATAATATTTTGCTCTGTATATAGCTCAGACCTCTGTACAGAGGCCCAACTAGAATTTTTGAAATAAATAACGTAGAAGTGGGTTTATCCATATTTTACGACAACAGAGGGGAGAATTTTTAAGAAAAAAAATGCCGATCATTATTTCAAAGGGTTGTAACTCTGAAAATAATGTGAAGTTTTCAAAATTCATAGTTGAGCCTCTGTACAGAGGTCTGAGCTATATACAGGCAAAATATTATTATAATAGAAGCATTTTTCACAAAAGGAGAACATTTTGAAAAAAAAAGGGTTATTCTAAGTTAATTTTTAGTCGAAATATTGTATTTAAATAAATTTTTTTCAAAATATCCTTAAAACCGTTTTATACATGTATTCTAATCTAAGTGACACTAAATATCATGGAAATTATCCATTTATGCGTCTTTTTAAAATCACGGTTCCGAACGTAGTCTCATTCCTTTCAAAGCATTCAGTGATAAAGCCCCCTTACGTAGATATTAAGCTCGCAAGGAGCTGCAAATGATAAAGATAACACAGCTTTACTAATAATGATCGTCCTGGTAATGTAGGTCACATAATACTATTCTTCGGAACTTTCTACCCTTTTTATAGCCTAAATTACTGGCGCGTTTGTCGTATATGAAAGCCTAAATTTGGATTTTGCTTTCCTACCCATCTTTTATGCTTTTTCTTGTGTGTGTGGTGTGGTAAACTACAATAGCTTCATAAATACTCATGCTGGTGTATTTTGGAATTATTATTGTTATTATTTTTTACGGAATCTTACTTTACGTATCATTATTGTCTTTATATCGAGGTTGATGCCATTCGGTTGTTATTAGACCTACAAGTGGCAATGAATAATGGCAGTTTTAAAAAACCTCCCTGTACCTGCGAACAAATGAAGGCCCACACTATAGAGGGGCTAATGCACAATAAATCTGTTATGGTTCAAAATTCTCACGTTGGCATGGCTCAGAAGTGCGGAGAGTAGGACCGCAGATCAGGAGTCATTCTCTTCATTTAGATTTGACCTTATAAAACTAAAAAATTTTTGCGTTAATATACCACATATTTTTTAAAAATCTTGCTATGTGTGTGTGTACATTTCACAATGGAATACAACTCCTCTTTTATACATCGGTACACATTTGATATGAATTTTTCATTCATTTAAGTGAATTTATTAAAAACTGAAATTACAATATCTGTAATCTTATTTGTTATATGTACTTTGACAACTTAACATCTGTGGTGGCCTGATTGATAAAATACGTTCGATTGTTGATAGCTGGCTTAAGTCTTGTCTATTCAAAGTCATTAAGTAACAGGGCTGAAGCATTTTAAGCTAGTCAGGGTTCATATTTCTTACGTTGGCATGATGTAGAATTTTAGAGAATATGATGCCAGTTCAGATGTCTTCCTCGTCCCTCGACCAACGTACAGATATTCAAAATCCCTTCTCAATAACTCCCGATTCTAGTATAATGCTAATAAATAATCAAACTAGAGTGTTACAGTCAACCCTAAATAATTCCCGAGTCAAACCTAAGTAATTACCAACATCCAAAGGGAATTGTGTTAGTTTCTCTCTATACCTATCTCTTTTCTCTCTATCTATCTACATACTTCTCTCTCTTCTCTTTCTCTCTTTCTATATATATATATTATATGTTATATGTTATGTGCTAATACGTATCATATAAATCTGGAATAATAGTTTTGTAAAGCTGTCTTTGAATCGAAGCAAATATTTAGAATATTAGAATCATATATACTTATAATTACTTCTTATAAAAGCGTTTTTGAATCAAAACAAATATTTTTAAAAAAAAATCCTGTTAGCCTTAATTAATTGAAAAACACGAATTAATCAATTTTAATTTAAAAATGTAAAATTGATGAATAATTATATTCAACTATATTTTGTAGACTTGACTTCTAATTAAGAAGAAATGAATCTGTTAATAATATACAGTGTCTTTTTTTTCTATTATTTTTAACTGATGTCAGCAATTCGTTGTGGTTAAATAAATTGAAATATTAAACTAAAATACTTTATCTCTGTACTTGAAAAGCAGTTATCAGAATACAACGCTAAGTTTATCTAAAATTCCATTATCAAGTCGGTTCATATCATCTACACAGAACAATAGAGAACGTGGTTGTTTTACCGATAAGGAAAGGAAAGTGCCCATGGAATTGCGTCTCCTCACAGTCTCCTTATATCTGTGATTAGGTCTAGGTCTAAGGAGCATGCTGGTTAGTCAATATGATTAATTGGTTCGGATTGTGAAATGTCTGGGCATTGGCTCCAGGTTTAGGAGGTGTAGAGTTATATTCATCCATAAAGTTCTTTGCATAGTACCTTGAAGCACAATCAGGCATGATATTTAAGATTTTCCTTGAATTAACATTAGCCATTAACAATCTCATTTTACAGTAAATGCATAGATTAATCATTATGTCTTTAGGAATTAAAGTTTATCAGGAATTATTTACGGAAATAGCTAACTGTATCTTGAATATTCAGTAATAGCTATATCTGTCATGGTGAATAAATTATTTATTAAAAAGAATTAAAAATTAAAGAGATAATAAATGTTAGTACTGAAAGTTGTGTGTGTAAGAACTTCATGTTTTATGCCGTTTTGTATATTTTAACTTTCAATCTGAAATTATTTAAATGGCAAGAAAGTTATTTTGTTTTTTAGTGTACAATTTTTTCTATACTAATATTAAACGTGGATTATTTAAGGTATCCGACTACATTCGGAACCATGATTTTAAAAAGCACATAAATGTATAATTTTCATGATATTTAGTGTCACTTAGATTGAATACTGTATAAAATGTTTGGACATTATGACAAAAAATATTTAAATACAATATTTTGGCAAAAATGTACTTAGAATAACCTTTTTTCCAAATGTTCTCCTTTTGTAAAAAATGCTTCTATTGTATTAATATTTTGCTTGCATATAGCTCAGACCTCTGTACAGAGGCTCAACGAGGATTTTTGAAAACTTCACATTATTTTCAGAGTTACAACCATTTGAAATAATTATCGGCGTATTTTCTTAAAATGTCTCTCTTCTGTTTTCGAAAAACATGGATAAACCGACTTCCAAGTTATGAGGTTTAAATATTCTAAATGAGCCTCTGTACAGAGGTCTGAACTAAATACAGGCAAAATATTAATACAATAGAAGCATTTTACAAAAGGGGAACATTTGGAAAAAAGGTTATTCTAAGTTAATTTTTTGCCAAAATATTGTATTTAAATAATTTTTTTTGTCATAATGTCCTTAAAACAATTTTATACATGTATTCTAGTCTAAGTTACACTAAACATCATAAATATTATCCATTTACACGCTTTTGCAAAATCACGGTTCCAAACGTAGTCGGATACCTTAAATATCTTCGAATCTGTTTGACTATCTGTTGCCATTTTTTTGGCAACATCATGATTCCAAGCTCATCGAGTTTCTGGTTTTTATCAACAAAATACTCAAGCAAGTGCTTTCTGAGGCCATCATTATTACTGAAATTTTTACCATTTAAAAAGTTTCGTAAACTTCGATAAAAATGTTGATAGAATGGTGCAAGTCGAGAATGAAAAATGAATCATCTACATTGACATTAATTGAAAACTATCATGATTCAAACTTGATGCAACTTTAACATAATCTTTAGCAAAGCATACGGAATAATTTAAACTCAGTTGGGAAGTGATGATGATACCTCAATATAGCCCCGACCTTGCACCATCCCAATATTATTTTTAAAAAAATCTTTAATTGGTAAAAATTTTGATAATAACGCGATAACCTCAAATCACACTTGGGGATTTTTACAAAAGGGCCCCCAAAGGGGATCCATACAGTTATCAGAAAAATGGCAGCAAATAATTGAACGGAATGGACAATATTTGACAAGCTATAGTTAATGTTTAAATAGAAAAATTTCATACTAAAAATCGAAGTTACTTTCTCCCCATACCAATATTTGAAGTGCAATAATTCAGATTATAACTATACTAAATGTACACTTTTAATTATATTAACTACCATATGTATTGTTTATTTAATGAAGAACATTGTTAAAAATGTATCTTGAGAAACTATTAGTTTAATAATAATGAGAATTTCTCTAAATAAGAACTAATTACATTATTCATTATTAGCTTATTATTTGATTGTATTTGTAGGTTTTTTTGCTAAATTTAAAAAAAAAATTATATTTTATAAATTAATTCTGCCAAAAAACATTTTTTTTCTTTTGTCCCAAAAAAAATTTTTTGTATCACATCACATTTAAGATATTTTTGATTATCATTTATGCCTTATTAAAAGGTGACTGACTATATTAGAAACTAGGATTTTGAAAAATAGTATAAATTGATATTTTTTTATATATTTAGTGACGCTTTAATTAGAATATACATATAAAATTGTTTTAATAATATTATTACAGTAAAAAAAAATTAAAATGCGATTTTTTGGCAAAAAATGAAGAAATAATAGTATAGGTTCAAAACATTCTCCTTTCATGAAAAATGCTTCAATAATTATAATATTTTTGTCTACATATAGCCAAGACTTCTGTACACTACCTGCACGAAACTTTCGAAAAGAATAATTCAGAAGGGGTTTATTCTTATTTTAATGTATCAGAGAGAAATTTTAACAAAAACATATGATATTATTTCAACTGTTGGTAACTCTGAAAATAATGATAATTTTTCAAAAATTCTAATTCAACTCTTTTATGGAATTCCTAGCTATATATCGAAAAATATTATTATAGAAATATTTTTCAAGAAAAGTTAATGTGTTTTGAAAATAAATTTCACTTTTTATCATTTTTTGCCAAAAAAATTGCATCTAAATAGTTTTTTTCTAGTAATAATATCTTAAGGCAATCCTATAGATATATGCATATAATTCAAGTGACACTAAATAGAAAAAAATCATTCATTTGTTCTTTTTCAAACGGTCCCCCTAACGTAGTCAGTCATCATAAATGAAAAAAATATTTAATTTTAATTTTTGTCTACTTCCATTACTGTCATTGAGTATAATACATTGATGTATACAAGTGAAGGCAAATTAAAAGTACCAATTAAATTTCTCACATTTACATACAAGCTCTACATGTAGCAAAAATTTTAATATGGATAAATCCAGTCTGACACTAAATAGTAAAAAATCATTCATTTCTATCCTTTTTCAAACTCCCGGTTCCTAATGTAGTTAACCACCATAATGATATACATACTTAATATTAATTTTCATCTACTTTCATTACTGTCATTGTGTAAAATACATCGATGTATACAAATGAAGGCAAATTAAAAGTACCAATTAAATTTCTCACATTTACATACAAGCTCTGCATGCAACAAAAATTAAAATATGGATACAATCCATTCTGTTCTTATAACTAAAATACTTGAAAATAAAACATGAAGGAATACATGCAAAGGAAATTAAAGAAATACATAAATAAAAAAAACTTTTTCTTGACTGGTCAATTCTGCTAGGTTCTCACTTGCTTCATTAATTATGCAAAGATATTTAAAAGCCAAAGCATCAATTCAAAGTTCCTTAGTATTGATGTTACAAACCCTTTATAAAGTTTGATTTAAAAGCATGGCAAATACTTTTTACCAAAATTTATCTTTCATTAGGACAGTATCATTAAATATTTACAAATCTTCAAACTAATAATTAGATTAGTATTTTACACAATTTTCTAAGCACCATTAAACCGTATGTAGAAAATGTGAATTAGAATGAGTCGAAAAAAGCGATCGCTGACATTATTGAAGTTAATCATGCTTTATTGAACGTTTTCTTAAAACCATTAACTTTGGATATTAGAAATACATTACAGTAATATGTGAAATAAAAGTTTACTAGCAACTATCGTTTCACGCGAAAAGTAAATAAGTCTCGGGAACAAAAAAAAAAAAGCTCACGTATATGTTACTTTGTCATATTACATTTCAGTCTGTGCTATGGTTCATTAAATACTAATTTCATTCTTTTTCGGAACATTTCCTTACCTAGATCAAAAAAAAAACACTTGCTCTCTTCATTTTCTTCTATTCCACTTTAAAAGATAAAAATTCAAAAGAAAAAGTCATTAAGCTCAGAGTTGCAATTTTCAGTTCACGAAACGCATTTCAACAAATGATAATGATCTCTTAGTAATCAGTTTTTCCAACCAACTGTGAATTTGTGTTTTGGGAACCATTTTTGGCTAGAACTGATAATCTTCGCCCCTCAACCTTTTATTTTAATTTTAATTTCGCTTTTTATTGCTGGCTAAATTGTTTCATTTTTTCTTATTTAAGTGTCCGTTTTCTTTGTTGCCAACTTTATCTTCCGTTTTATAAAATGAAATTTTATCTGGCAGTTAGTGAAATTTTGAAACATACCCGTAACATAAGCCCCGTAATGTCTATTTTTATCTATACTTTCAAACATTAAATGGCATTAACATTTAAAAACTAATTTTGAAAATAATTTTTTATTAGAACAATTAATTTCACTGACATATACACTAATGTTGTGAACTCTTACTCCCTAAAACTGCTAATCCTTTTTAGAAAACAAAAAGAAACATTTTCTGTATGTAAATTCTAAATTTAAAGCTTATCTTAATCATTTAAATAAACATGCTCTTAAAATTTTACCATGCAAAGTTTTTCTAAAACTATTTTCACTGAGAGCATATACATTTGGCAAAAAAAACTATAATTGAAATAATCTTGCAAAAAAGTTTTTAAAAATCACATGAATACAATAGTTTTAGGAATTATATACAAAGCATTTATCGAATGCTTCTTTCTTCATTATATATATATATATATATATATATATATATACAAAGTTCAAGTACTTCCTCGAAATCCAATTATAGTTTCTTTTTCCTCTAAATCTTCTGTGAAGAAACATAGCTTTTGACAATGTTTTTGACATTATTCTTACTTTTCGATGGAAAATAACTACGTGAAAACTTGTGGTCAGTAATGCAAGCAGTTTAATTCATTGGTGATAAAAGTTTTGGATTTAATTTGATTGAATTTTGAAATGAATTAATTTCATATTTTCGTAACAAAAACTTTTTTCTGCGTTTTTGTATTAATCATATTTTTTCTTGCAAAACTAATTATGTTTTTGACTTTCAATTCCTTTTCATCTGTGAAGCATATAAGTGCATTACAAAATGAGTGAAATAATTGATCTACTAATAAAAACTCTATGTAGTGATAATAACAATTATAAAAACATTTCAATTTATTTTCCACAACTCGTTTTGACTAAAAATTAAAAATTTAAGTAAAAGCACAACAAGAAAAAAGGGAGACACATTATTTCACAATTCTTGATATAGTCTAGTGTAAGTTACGTATATGATACTTTCCTAACATTAGTGATACTAACCTGGTCTCAGCTATTTCTAAAACAAATCTATCTATAACAAGTATTGTAATTTATTGAATATGTACTTCTCTCTTTTCATAAATAATCCAACAATGCTAATTAAATCTATTTCATTTCCTTATACAAGTAATTCAATTTATCCATGCTATTAAAAGGCTTCTTATGTAATCAAATTACTTAGTGTATATTATTTATTTAGTTTATGAATGACACTTTTAATGAGATTAGAAATAAATCAATTAATAGCACCTTGTGGAATTTTAGTTACATTTATATGTCATGCATGTATTTAAACAGTATTTTTTTTCCAAAGAAAAGGTTTTTTTCTCAACTTTAGTAATAGATATTTTTCTTGAGAAGAATAACTGTAAAAATGGCGAATTTTAACTTTTTATCCAGATCATATAACCAATAGTAGTGAACCGTTTTTACAATATTCGACTACAGTTTTAAGTAAAACAAAGTTTTGAAGATTCAGAATTTGAACTTTTAAAGATAAGCTAATGTTTTGGTTAATTTAATATAAATATATATCTAGTTTTATTTTTTATGTAGAAATGCTTGTAGATGTTTGAACATTTTTTTTTGTTTGCTGAAGGAATCTGCTTTCCTTAAAATTTAAAGCAAATATTTGATATATTCTCTCTCTTCACCTTTCGAATATTTATTTAAGTTTTCTAATTTTTGAATTTTTTGAAATGCATAGATTTAATTTAACACTTTATCTTGAATTTATATACAAATTTAAATTTAATTTAAGTAATTCTTGAATATCATTTTTAAATTATTATTTTAATTTTATAATTAATTTTGCGTTCCCTTTAAAATAATTAAAACCATGCCCTTAAAATTTAGATTCCAATTTAAAATATGTACAGAATTTTAATTTAATCTCTTCATCCACATTTCCTTTTTTGTGCTTACTTTTAAAGGATTTATTTTAATTAGATTTGATTATTTTTAACTTTTGTAAAGCGTAAGTGATTGTATTAACTTCGAACTTAGAAGCTACATAAGGGTTATTGACGACGAACATCATAATTTGGAACCTCGGTCATCGACTTTTGTTGAATTGGGTCCACAATGAGTGTTTGTAATCTTATATTTGACTTCATAGTGTCATTTTCATTTATATTTTTGAAACTCTTTTCATTTAATTACATAACAACAAAACTACATTAAAACGACAGACAGAATTACTTCACCATAAGTTACATTGGCTACAATGAAGGCAGTTTTTTCTTGAAAATCACAAAAAGAAAATGCTTGACTATTTCTTTCCACTTGACTTGACGTAAGAAAGATATTGTGTAATTTAACTATCGGTAACTACTTCCCATTGGTCGACAGCTGCTGACGTAGCACGAGTCACTGGTTATTGGAAGTTCTGAAATTTTGATTTTTTATCTTCCGTCTTCTTACTATCTATAAAAAAAGGAGGAAAGTTAAGAATAGTCACAAATTCAGTTTTTGCAAAGAATCCATTATAAATCGCTTTTAAGTTAGAATTATCAAACAATACTTGCTTTAGACTTCATAGGAACATACATTATCGTAATACTAGTTATAATAAAACAAATTTATTTCAATATTTCTAAAAGGAAAACTTTTGTATAAATTTTTTGAGTTTAAAACCATTCCTACCTGAAGTGCCAAGAAAAGTGCCTGGCTATTCTTTATTAAGTAATTCTAATGTATTTTATAACAACATTTAAAATAAATAATAGTGTTACTATAATGTGGCTACAAAAAAAGTGGTGCTATATTTTTCGTTACGATTTTTTCTTTGCTTAAATGTATGTAAAATAATCTATCTTTTATAAACAATGCGTATTTTATGCACAATTCGTGCTTATTGCAATAAAACCTTTATTTCTTAACAGATAAATCATGTAAGGAATCCAAATGTTGCTGTTTTTTACAGTTTTAGTAACTAATTAAAGATTTTTTTTCAAAATATTAAAAATATTCTTAAATTATATTAAAACTAGTTGGCAACCAGTAACGTCTTAGAACTTTTATCAATGTGTTTCTATCTAACCTCTAGAGAAATCTATATTATGCATTTTTTGATTGATTTCAGAACCTCACCTTGAGAACGAACCATAATATAAGTATATTAGGATTGCTATTCAAATATATTTGAAGTGAAAACGGGAGAAATGCTGAGACTGCAATTGCAAAGAGGGATTTTAAGGTTCTGTAAAGATTGGCTTTAGTTACATCTTGGAACGGAAGAGTTAGATTAAAACTCATCAAGCTCCTTGTGACTGCTGCTTGGACTTTTTCTAGATTTTAAACCTGCTTGTGTGTAGTTCAAATCTTCCTATAAAATTTAATTGAATCTTTATTATTATTGGTTAAGGATCAAGGTATACTTCGCTCTAATTGATTACTTACCATTAAGGTATTAGAACAAGCCTAAGATTAAGTTATACTAAGATATCAATAGATTATACTAAATAAAAGGAGCTTAAAATGATGTCTGATCATTTATTTCCAAACACTAGTATAAACTCAGTTCGTTTCAACTTTTCTTTTTATATTTATGGTATAAACTATGCACTTGCGTGTGCATTAATAATTGAACGTCTGATATCACTTGCAAGCGACATTTTTGCATATTTTTTCGTTAATAAATACATTGATCTAAGTTTTATTTCCATCATTATTGTGTGAATTCATTTTGAAGAAAGATTATCAGACTTTTATTTGATTGCAAATTTAATTCCAAAATTTATAGTTCTGATTACATTAGTCTGTGCAATAAAGTATGTCGACTACACACACACACATAAAATATAAGTAATGTGAATGTACAAGAGAATATTTATTAGATATAAACTACAGTAGTATAAAATATATTTTTATGATAAATAAAATAATGCACTTCAGTGAGTGTTTCTGCTTTTGCTCTATTAGCATAATAATTTATCTTTAGAATGTTATTATTTTTTTTATTGAAGAAGTTCAGCTAAATGGATATAGAGTAACGGGCTTAAGATGCATGAAACTTACAACATTTTTCATGTGGTAGATATTAAAATACGTTGCATGCTTAAATATTTCTGTTTCGGTATATGTTTTATCAATAAAACAGCCTTACTCAATTCTTTAAAAAATCTATTACTTTTAGGTTACAATATAATTATTGATACGTAAAAACTATTGAGTTACTAAGCAATGAATTTAAACACTGCCTTAACAATAATTTTAATATATTATGTCTATCTTTAAAAACACCATTTGAACTTACAAGAACATAAATTTAATTTTAAATATGATCTCTTTCTATAATTTATAATATATATTTTGAGAGTAAGAAAATTTATGTTACTGCATTTATATAACTAAATAGATCATGAAGAATAAGAACAAACATAAATAGGATTATAAAATTATAGAACTTATAAATAATTATATATCTTACAGTCATATAACATCTGCAAGTATTTTTATGGAATAAATCATTCAATGGCACAGGTATGGTAGTTGAATATCACAAATATTTCCCTCAAATTTTCTGTTTTTAAGGTTTAAAAAATGTCAATAAATTTTGTTTGTTCCCTAATATGTTTATATACATAAATATGCACACAAAATTAAATTGGAAGCAATCTAAATTAACATCAAAATACTTCAAAGGATATGAAAAAAGAAGGATTATTTTAATAAAAACAGAATCAAAATAAATCCCTTCATCGAAAAAATTTGATTTCTTTCTCATTCTCACTTTCTCTTTTTGTATACATATATCAGGCGCATTGCTCCAGACAAGTATGTCCTTCAGTATAATATTAAAAGGAGTAGAGAAAGTGAAACTCTTCGAAGATGGTTTGAAAGAAGGTGAGAGGTAGAAGTAGAGAGAGAGAATGAGAGAGGAAACTGTCTACATTTTGTGCTGTGGGAAGAGTTATGAGCATCGCGGTCTCTTCAAGCTTGCCATATGGGCGTGACATTATTGACGTAACATGAAGGTGGGATGATGTATCAGGTACAGCAGTGAATAGGTTCACAGCCAGATCGAAGGGTTAAAAAAAGTTCTTGGTACGAGTTCCTTCTTTACATTGCAAGTCTTTTCGTAGTCCTTTTATGCATTTTCGGGTTTTACGGATACATTTTTGTTGTTGGGTGCAAGAAAATATTTCTATCCATCATACAACAATAGAGGAAAAAAGAGCACCGAATAGATTAGGCCTAAATTAGAATGTGAAATCTATGAGAATTGAATAGAGTTACATGTTTCTTATTTTTTATACATCAATGTTACATCTTAATACAGAATTTAGTATGAAAAAATAGAACCTTAAGATATCCTATGTGAGTTATGTCTCATAAGCATTAAGACTAAAAAGCCGAAGTAAGAGAGATTCACGGTATATAATAAATATTTAAATATAATGAATGTACAAGTGTGCACGATCTTCTGATTTAATATTCAGTTAGAAACATCTTTATTTACAACTAACTTCAATAGTTCTCAAAATAAAAATAAGTACCATGACAGAATAAGTTAAAAAGTATTTTTTAGTTTTATATAAATTTAATTTTTTACTTTACTTTGTACGCATTTCAGTTTGATCCCAGATATACTATAATGTGTACTATATTTCTTTAGTTAAACAAGATTATAAGCATCAAAATTATTGTAGTAAATCTCTCTCTCTCTCTCTCTCTCTCTCTCTATATATATATATATATATATATCCTTAATTAGCCACTAAAATTAACTTTCTGATCAACAAGGCTCAACCTATAATTTTATTTATGTGATCAAAGGCTGATTGAGGATCCATTTATACCATAAATTCAATATATAATTAAGCCATAAATAGATTTAACCCTTCATGAGTAAATGACACTTGAAAATAACATTAGAATCATATTATATAATCAAAAATATTCTATTTATCTATTACCTAAGTTACGTTTTAGGATTAATGCTAAAACGTTCTCACTATATCATAGACAGATGATGTTAGTAGTTCTACGAAGCTGAAAGTAGTTCAGAATGAAAAATTTATCGCTATGTGTCTCATTTCAGCTTCCATCTGGTTGTGTAATATGTCATATAACGTTTCAGTGATAAAACATCTGAACATTAATAGGTAAGGCTGCTGTATATGGTTTTCTTATTTTATACAGGATGAGAAATACTGTTGTTTGTAAAAATTTAAGAAATGTAAATCTTTTCGATTTTACTTTCAAAACCTTTTTTGAACTGGTACTTTTAAGTGCCTTCGGGACAAGTCAGCAATTAAAAATGCATTTATTTTAAGCTATCTTTTAAAAAACACTTCCGGGTCTATGAATCTATTGTATGTACCTTTTAGCTTAAGAATTGAAAAATATTCGTTTTGCTTATGAATTTTTGTTTAAAAAAATAAATGAAATTCTTGATTTTATTTCATTTACATATTTTGGGCTTGAATAAATGTGTTATTTACAAAATGTATATTTTTATTTTAAGCCATTTGAATTCTTCCCATCTCATTTCAGATAAACTTAAATAGCTCTGTCTAGCAACAGATACTATGCCACTCTTCAAAAGTTTCCGTACGACCCCACTCAAAATGTGAAGTGTACAATGTATTTCTATGTTTGAATGAAAAAAAAAAAGAAGAAATTTTTTGTCGAGAATAGACATATATATATATACAAACAGCTATAAAACCGAAGTATAACTAGTCAAGATAGGGAAAAATTCGCAACAGTTTTGAATTATATATATATATATATATATATATATATATTAGGCCAATTCTCTATAACAAAAAATAAAACCCAAAAAATAACATTCGACAAACACAAGACGCAGGGAAAAACACCAAAAGAAGGACAAAAAATAATCAATAATAAATAAAAATGGATGCTGCAGTGTTATGAAAATTACGACTTTGGGCATTATTATATAAAAAATTAATTTTTATAAAAGTGGGGTTTTAACATGTTTATTTTGGGCCCAAAATACCTTTTTTGAAAAACACTGAGCAAAACCAAAAATTTTGGGAAAAAATAAAAAAAAATTTGAAATTTCCCAAAAATCCAAAAAACCCCCAAAAAGTGGCTTAATTTTTTGCCAATTTAACCCAAAGATTTAAAAAAAGGGAAAAGGGAAAAAAAAAAAAAAAAATAAAAAAATAGTTCATATTATGCTCTATAATAAACCCAGAGTAAATAAATAAAATAATAGTAAAATAATTTCTAATTAATATTAGATATATGGAATAACTATAACAAAATTTTGTTTATAGTAATAAGCATTATCAATCTCCAAATTTTAATCCCAAAAATTATTTTTTTAATTTATTTATATAACTATTTAAAAAAATTAATTGGGTATTTTGATTTAAGCAATATTTAGTAAAAAGTTTATAGTTATTTATAATTTATTTTTTTACAAAAAGAAATTTTTCATTTTATAAAATTAATAACAATTTTTGAATATAGAAACGTACATTACTATATATATATATTATATATATATATATATATATATATATATATATTTTTTGTAAATGGTATAAAGATATACAGTGAAATGTTACAATTTTTTTACTTTCAAAGTTGAAAAATTTCTACTTCTGTGACCCAATGGTTCTATAAAGTGCCAATTTAATTTTTTGTACTAAATACCGATACATTTTTAAATATTTTGTACTGTTATTGTATAAATATTCTAATTTGGTTTTATAATATAATCAAAAATATTATAGGAACATATTCCTTTCCATTCATAATTTGGGTTTAAGTAGTATTTCTATATAAAAATATTACTTTAAATCAACATGATCTGTCAAAAGTATTATCAAGGTGACTTACATGAATAATTTATTTGATTTAGCAACGGTATGTTTAAGTATTATAAAGGGGGTTTAAATGAGGAAATATTTTTATACAAAAATAAAAGTTGAAAATAGAACATTTTAAAGAATAGACAAAAACCTTTTTTTCGGCACCACTATAATTTTAAATGTTAACTATGATCTTAACGATTCCAAGAAACAAATATTTTTATATTGCTTTATATTTTAAACACATTTCAAGATAATTTTTTTTTTGGAATTTTTTTTGTAATTAAACAGAACAGTCAAAGATCAAACACAAACATAAAGACACATATATATATACAACAAATCAGTATAATTATGAAATTTTTAGAAAAAATGATTTAAAATTTCTTCCTCTTTTTCTATGAGTATTCCTTTTAGCAAAATAACGAAAGAAGCAAACATATCATAATAATCTCTTAATGGTACAAGTAAATTTAATTAGATTTTATTTTGTATTTTGTATTTGTTTTTTTAAAAAAATATATTCAAAACTCGATACGTATGTATGTCTTTTTAATAATTCGATACAAAATCATCAGTAAAATTGTGCAAAGAATTTTTATTAAATTCTACGAAACATTTCTCATTGTTATAAAAATGATATATCTACGGAGCTATGCAAAGGACGTTATGTACTGTGCAACAATACCTTTTATGTCTTAAAATTTTGCACTGTAAGTAAAATAAATAATACTCAATACATTCTACGAAACTTGTTTGAGATGAACTATACGTGTAAGAGAAGAGAGAATAAATATTACAAAATTATTTCATTTCCCAGCAATGACAGAGAAAATAATTGAAAATGGAGAAATAACTTTTCATCTATTATAAATGGAAATAATTTCTTAGAGTTTTTCATCTAATTATTATAAGGTAGGTTTTATGAGTTAAATATATACACACAATTATCACAATGAATACTTTTTTAATAAATTCCAAAGATATATATCTAAGGTAAATATTTCATGAAAATAAATAACTTGAACAGTTATCTAAACGCAGTAAAACTCCTTTTATCTCATTATGAACTTTTTAGTTTTATATGGGTAATGTCTAAGAACATTAGACAAATTTCAAAGACAAGTAACAGAAACATTTAGACTGATTCGTTCATCTGAGGTCCCCAAATCTATTGTTGTACGAATTGTAGCAACAGAAGATTGTAATTAACAACATCTCGCCTCCCGTTAGAGTGGATTAAAAAAAAAAAATTTTCCGAATTTCAAAACCTAACTATGCGGAAAACATGCCCTCTGGTATATAGAAGAGAAAAACATAAAATAAAAATATTATTTTTATGTTAAGTACTGCCACAAGCGGATTGGAGTGTAAGTATTTGAGCTTTTTTTTATAGTAAAAAAATCAAAACAATTTTTGTTAAAGAAACACTGGCATTTTATTACTTTTTAACCCTTTTTTATTGCAATCAGAGTACACCTAATAAATAGTTACAAGAAAAAAACTCATCTCGCATTAAAGCGCTCCTTAAATGCTCAATTTTGAAAAAAATAACGTACTGTTTAAATTACAATACACTATAAAGTGGAAGACTTAAGGGGTCACTTCACGCAGTATTTTCCCTATCTTCCGTAATGTTAAAAATGACCAATTTTAAGGAACATTTTTAAAAAATTCGGTGTTGTACAGTCATGAATTTTTTGTGTGGCATTCATTGTATTGTTTTTATTATTTTAATGGGGAGCATTTTTCAAAAATTTTGATAGTTTTTTTTAAAAATTCATATGTGAGTAACACGTCAAAATTTCAAAACAGTGAAAATTTGTACATTTTAATCCATAAATATTTTTTGAATAATTTTTTGACAAAATTCTCATTAAAATATTTATTTGTATAGTGTTAAATAATACGTGCAAAAGTTTCAAGGCTATAAAATAAGTAGTTTTTTCAAAAAATGTCTCTTTCTTTTGTGTTGAAATTTAAACTTTGAGAAATAGAGATTTAAAGTAAAAACTTACTATTAACTAATGCATACCAGAATCAAAATCCTGATTGCTAGTGTCATCTGCAAGATCATCTTCTTGTCTACATTTTAATTGTTTGTTTTAATTCTAGCTTCTTTGGTTCATTGTAAAACTGCCTGGCTCTGCTTTCCTAATACACGCATAATCTACTTCTTTTGCAATGCTCGACATTTGTAAAATCTAGGGTTGAATGTTTAATACATCTAAAACTTTAATTTGGTACTGAAGCCTTGATTATATAAATATATAGCTTCATGTACTATAGTTTTGAAGTGTACCCAATTGCACAAATACAGTTTTTTGAATTATGCACCAAATACTATTTCCGCATTCACTACTTATTTTACGCTCTTATCAAGCAAAGTACCCAGGACAAAAGTTCCAAGATTAGGTACCTCTAAATACTTTTTTATGCTATTTCTAATTAAAAATATGCACAGGTGTTGTGTTTATACTTATATGTAACCTTCTTCAGTATGGACATATATCTACAATTCACAAGTCACTTCCCATGGGCATAAACCGTGTCGTAGATTCCAATCTGTGAACATTTTATCAAAAAATAAAGCTCAAATAGCTTGCCTTTATGGCTAACAAATTTCACGAGTTGTTTTGAATAGCCAAAACATAAAAACTTTGCAATTTGTCTATTTCAATCTGTTAAGCCATTATGGCATTCTAGAGATTTTTGTCCTCAAGCTTTTGTCTTTTAATTTTGATTTTAACGCTTTTAAGTCATGTCCTCATCATTTTCAACAATAATACACATGACCAACACATTTCTATCTCTTTTTCAATATTGACTTATCTCTGAGGTTTAGATTCCCAAACTGTTTTGTATGCTTTAGAGTCCCATAGAGTCCAAATATTGTGTATATCGTAAATTGTGTAATGCCCAGGAGCGATGGAAGATACAAAAATAAAAGAAGTACACCTCTTCAAACTTCCATTCCCTATTATTTACAATGTAATTTGCGAAACACTCTACCGATATGTACATTGCTGTTAAAATACATGAGCATTTCCGCGAATATTTCAGTATCAACAACTTTCCCAGTGTCCAAACCAACTGCGCAACAAAACCATTTATAAGTATCAGTTCTTTTTGCCAGGTAACCATCGATACAGGTACATTTGGCATCCATTATTAAATGATATTGTTTCGGCAGCAGCTAATGCCATAATACCTAGTTACTTCTGTCGCGTTATTTAATGTATGCATGGAATCGTAAAACCACTTTAGTGTAGGTGACAAATTCATGACTCCGAAAAGTATTCATGACTCCGAAACTCTTCTTTTTTAATAGACCTCATACCATATGAAAGTCTATTGTTCAATTTATATAATTTTGTATCTTTTTTGATTAACTACTGTTTTAGTAAACCTGGTATTAAGAAATGCTTGAATAAGATCACAAAAGTTGTGACGTCTCTCGCGTCTTTCTGTTAACATGACTCCTATGTTCTTTGACGGCCACGATTAATGGCAAAACTTTTCCAACCCAATACCAAGAAGATAAACGATCATAATATGTAAATGAGATATACTATAAAAGGATAGCGTGGCAAACCTAGATATAGCGTGGCAAGCCTAGATATAACGCGGCAGGCTCAGAGATATTAGTGTGGAATCATTCTGATCGATAGCGTGACAAAGCTTAGTGTGAAATCTTGCGGATCAAGAATTAGCAGTCAAGAATTAGCAGCATTGCGGATCAAGAATCTTCATATATAAAGTTTATAGATAATATTCTCTAGGTCAAGGAACCAGAACTGAAAAAGGTAATATTGGATATAAGTAATTAGATGAATAGGATTAATGAAAATTGAGATAGAGGATCTAGTTGCGTGATCTGGACTTAAATACGTGATTTAATTCTGGGCTTGACTCTCACTTTTAATTAAATTTAATAAATTAGAATTTAAGTAATATAAGTTATTCTTAATAAAAGTTGGATTAAGAATTATGTCTCATCATTTTGATAATCCCACACCACTAGCCATGCGGAACCGGCACGACATGGTCACAGGATGGTTATGTCTCAATGGCGCCCGAACGTATTTAATTCTGCCAGGTAATGTAGGTGGAAAATGATACGGTTCTACCTGAAATGTACTTTTCAGGGTCGGAGAACGTTGCAGAGTT
The DNA here is from genome assembly GCA_019973955.1 of Trichonephila inaurata madagascariensis. Lineage (NCBI taxonomy): Eukaryota > Metazoa > Arthropoda > Arachnida > Araneae > Nephilidae > Trichonephila > Trichonephila inaurata. The sequence continues at coordinate 101,767 of BMAV01005694.1, read as the reverse complement.
TATCGAGTGTATCGATAATAAAATACAGTTGCTTGAAATCCCAAGTAATCTGTCATGTGCTTACTTAAAAAGTCATCTCAGGGGAAGGGCTCAAGATTGGTATTACTCCGATATTTGGTTCGTTGTTAGTGCAAAATACAGCCACGGAATTTGCGCAGCTCAAAAAGCTGAATTGAAGGAAGGCTTTTCCCGCGGTCAAAAATAAGAAAGAACTACAGTCGGAGTTTTATGCATCCTGGTAGCAGGGAAGAAATCAGGAGGCTACTGATTTTGTGTATAGATTACTAAAAATAGAGAGAAGTTTAGAATTAGGAATGTCCCAAGCAGACTTAGTGGATCATATTTTTTAGTTCGACTCGAACCACAGATACAGGACTATGTGGAAGTCAGAAATCCACAAAACACGATACAACTTTTAGAAGTCTTGGCTAAATTCGAAGAGAGATATTCTTGCAAATTACAAAGGGGTTATCAGAACCATAATATAGAAAGACGAGGTCAAAATGCGCATAGGATGCCTAATTTTGAAGCTAATGGTAGAAACTGGAGGAATTCGGAAATAAGGAGTAGACCAAATAACAGAAATGAGTTTTACGAGAATAGCCGTCAAAATAATAGAGGGTTCGAGAGGAATAGGTTTCATAATAATGATCAGAGATTCAACAATAGGGTTACTCATTTCGAAATGAGCGAAATGATAATTTTAATAGAGGGGACCGTAGAAATAAGGGTTCGAGTGATAATTTCAATCGAGGCGATAGGACGCAAAGGGGACGATTAAATATTGTAAAGGTTAATGATCAACCTCAAGAGGTGTCGACAAGAGAGACATTAGACTTTCTCCAATATGTATAGCACCCGTAGAACTTCCCCACGTGCCTATTTTATTAAATAACACATTTTTGAAAGCGCTATGGGACACCGGAGCAGATAAATCTTTTATATCGGAAGAAGTATATAGAAAATATTTTTTCTATAAACAAATAAAAAAATCGCGAGCCCAGGTAATAACAGCACAGGGTGCGAAATGCCAAAACCGGGGGATTGTAGAATTGAAAATTAGGATCAGACAATTCGAAAGAAATTGGTCATTTCATGTGTTGAAAGATTTAGAATACCCATGTATTCTAGGTATAGATTTCATAAGTGCGTCAAGAATCGTATTAGATTTTAATCAAAAATCGTTGAAAATTCCAGATTCTCAAATAAAAGGTGGTTGAACCACTAAAGAGGAAAAGTTGAGATAGATTTATCTAAAACAAAAATTGGGGAAGTAGGAAAACAAAACTACAAAAATTGTTTAGTAGTTTTAAAGGGTTATTTTCAGACAAACCAGGTCTTACTCATGTCTTATACCATGAAATTGACACGGGAGATAACCCACCAGTAGCTTCAAGGCCTTATAGGAATGATCGGCACAAGAAAGCAATAATAGATTTTCACATACAAAAATGTTACAAGAGGAAACGATTGTTCCAATTCAGTCCCCATACGCGTCACCTGTTGTATTATGCAAGAAAAATAATGGGTTACCACCGGATAATCCGGAAGCATATAGATTTGCAGTAGACTATAGAAAATTAAATTCGATCACAAAGTATCCGCGATACCCTTTTCCGTTAATAGATGATTTATTAACGAACATACCATATACAACAATAATGTCATCTCTGATCTAAGAAGTGGGTACTTTCAAAATGGCAGTAAACCCCAGCGATATAGTTAAGACTGCATTTGTAGTAAAAAGTGGCACTTATGCTTTCAAGCGGATGCCATTCGGTTTATCAGGAGCAGCCCCAATTTTCAAAAGCAATTGACATAATCCTAAAACCGGTGATAGGAAGTTTGTGAGTGTTTACATGGACGACGTTATTATCGCGTTCCATCATTCACCTCACCATGTTGAACATTTAAGGGAAGTTTTTTCGTTGTTAAAGGATGCAGGATTGACATTAAATAAGGAAAAATGTAAATTCGGGTGCGATGAATTGAAATATTTGGGATTAATTATTAGTAAAGAAGGAATTAAAACGGATGAGACAAAGGTTAGAGCTATACAAGAGATGAAACCGCCCCGTAACTCAAAAGAGGTTTCCAAGTTTTTAGGTATGTCCCAGTGGTACGCGAAATTTATTAAAAATTATGCGGATATTTGTGAGCCACTTTATAATCTTAAACGAAAATTTAAAAAATTTGTCTGGTCCAATGAAGCACAAAAGGCATTCGAAGAGGTCAAGGAGGCGGTAACAAAAAGCGCCAGTTTTAAAATTACCAAACTTTCAGGAACCATTCGAGTTATTTACAGATGCCAGTTCGATTATTTAGAGCAGTACTTAACCAACAAAACAGAGACCAGTGGTATTTGCGTCACGGCACTGAATAATTCCAGAGAGGAATTACATGTAACCGAAAAGAAAAATGTCTAGTAGTAGTATGGGCGTTGAACAAATTTCTAGGAATATATTAGGAATATTACCAATTAAGGTAATACCAGATCACGCCGCATTAACACGCCTAACACATGGCAAAAATTTGTCGAGTAGGATGATTAGATGGGCACTAAAGTTAGCAGAATTCAATATAGAATGGGAACATAGACCGGAACTCAAAAATGCAGTGGCTGACACATTCTTTCAAGGAATCCACCAATAGTATAATTGGTGATAAAATTAATTGTGCCATAATCAAAGATTTGGTACTTACTTCGCGGGAACAATTAATAAATGAACAGAAAAAATGACCCAGAATTAGGTCATATATATAGATATTTAGAAAACCCGGAAGATAACTCGGTTAATGCAACGATATGTGAGAATTGGTCCCAATGATTTCCGTTTAATTGAATGATTGTTATTTTATGCGAAACACGCAACGTCATTAGGGGAAATGCGTGTATACATTCCAAAATCTTTAAGGAATGAAATAATGAGAGAATTTCATGACAAGCCAATAAGTGGACACTTAAGCAGATTTAAACGTATCATATGTAATTCGGGACGTTTGTTATTTCCCCGTACATGAGAAAACTTATTGATCAATATGTCTCTCTACATGCCATATGTGCCAAGTTATCAACTATAAAACGCGTTACCAGCCGGTCGGTTAACCAATTATATCAAATTATCCGGAATGAGATAGTGACGTTAGATTTATTAGGCCCGTATCCTATATCGAGAATAAGACGTAACCGCTATATTTAGTAATAACCGATCATTTCAGCAAATGGGCTGAAATTATACCTTAAAAAGGCCTCTATCTCGTATAATAAAGGATATTTTTTGATAACTTTATATCGCGTTATGGGAGCTCCAATAAAAATTAATAAGTGATAATGGTCCCCAATTTATATCCGAGATTTTTGAGCACTTAAGGAAAGATTAAATATAAGGCATGTGAAGACTGTTGCATATCGACCACAAGCAAATCGGACTGAAAGAGCATCGAGATATAGTGCAAATGATTGCAAATTATGTTAATGATCAACACGATACTTGGGATCAATTTACGTGAGTTTGCTTTACGCTATTCGTAATGGCGGTAATGAAACAACGGGAAAACACTGGCTGAATTATTTTTAGGTCGAAAATTGATACACCATTTCAAAACTAGTTATGATATCGGAAAGCTCTCCTCTAAATTCAAAATTCAAGATATACAGAAAAAGCTTTAAAGAAGCTAGACTAAGTACGAAAATTAAACAGGAAAGGTGGGAAAAATATTATAATAGACGTAGAAAAGACATAAAATAAAGGTAAAATGATTGGTTTATTGGAAACACACCTGTAAGTTCGAAGCAGCCAACAAAGTATGTGCTAAATTTAAACAAAAATTTGAGGGACCCTTATAGAGTCTTAGAAGTTAAGAACTTTAATAATATTGTAATATGGAAATCAGAAAAGATTAACAGGTTAACGTAGATCAAATAAGAATATATCGTCATAGGAAATGTGACGAGGTCGAATTAGAAAACAGGTATCCCAAATAGTATAAGATCAAGTCAGGAAACCTTCGTACTTCGGAAAAAGTACACCAAGGATTAAATGATCACAATATGGGAAAGAAAATCCGTGGTGAACGTAGGTTAGAGGCAAAAGGGATTGGTAACCAATCAAATCAATAAAAAAAATGCAGAGAGGACCCATAAAACAAATCACTGGTCAGATCATACCTAGTTCATTGGGAATGAAAATAAAACAAAGGTTTAAATATAATAGAGGTATTAAAAGATCAGGTGTGTCGGGGACAATGGAACAAAGAAATGGAAAAAGAAAGGGTAAAAAATAATAAAAAAAAAAGACAAATGTCACCCAGTACTATTTCTGAGATAAAAAAAAGCGAAGAGAATCAAGGGAAGTTCCATATGAAAAGAACTACAATTTAAAGGGCCCCGAGGGAAACAGAAGAAGACCAGCCAAGAACACAGTTGGGAAGGAAGGAAAGGACGAAAAAGGAGATTACAAGCCTTAAACAAAAATTCCCTACAAAAAAAGAAAAAAAGGTGATGACCCCCCTCATCGTTGAACGTGAATGTGGGAGACCGAATAAAAAAAATCAGGTTTATTTTTTCATTTTTATGATCTTCCAACAAGTGGTCGGAAGAATTATTGCAAAAAAAAGGAAGTCTCGGGCGGTGTTAAAGTTATAAGAAGTCAAACACTAAAAGGTGTTCATTTAATTTTAACTTTTGACTTGTTAAAAATTTTTTTCTGAAAAAAAACATTTGTAATAAAATTTGTTTGCTTGATGTATGACTTCGGGTAAAAATTTCCCTTTTGGTTTTTGTTATAAGGGTTTTTTTGAAAAATGTTTGTAATTGTATAATATTTGTATATATATTTTTTTGGGTATTTTACGTATTATGAGGCATCGGGTTCAGGAAACGCTAGTGGGCATAAAAATTAAAACGGCTGCGCGGCTCTTGGAATTTTTTTTGTTGAAACCAGATGGGGGGATAGATGAAAATTTATTGTGATATATAAATAATAAATAATTGTTAAATTGATTTATATTAGGAAATAGAACTCAAACATTTTTCATTTCAGGAACGACCCCAAAATCTTGAAAAGTATAGCTTCAACAAGAAGGGGAGAAGTACCGTCCCCTATGGTGTTAGATTGGGTCTGGGCCCCCGAATATTTATTTTTAAAAAAAATTTAAGTGTATAAATATTTTTTAAGTAATTGAAATTAAAAAAAGGGGGAAGGGCATAAATTAAAAGTAATTATTAATGTTGGCCCAGTTATTGAGTAAAAATTTTTGTCACGAGTTTAAATTTAAATTGAATATTAAAAAATTTAAAATTTTAAGATATAATGAAAATTAAAGTCAAGATAAATATTGGAAATTATAAAAAATTAAAATTTAAGATTAAAATTGCAATGAAAAATTTAAAATCAATATTGGAAATTATAAAAAATTAAAATGAGGGTTTAAGATTAAAATTTAAATAAAACTCAGAAAGCGAAGAATTTTGAAATAAAATTTAGACACGTAATTTATTAAGGGCATTGAGAACCCAAGTAAAACAGTTTTTCTTCTTGGGGGGTTGTGACGTCCTCGCGTCTTTCTGTTAACATGACTCCTATGTTCTTTGACCCAAGATTAATGCAAAACTTTTAACCCAATACCAAAAAAGATAAACGATCATAATATGTAAATGAGATATACTATAAAAAGGATAGCGGGAAACCTGAAAAATAGCGTGGGAAGCCGATATAAAGGCTAGAATATTTGGTTTTGGTCATTCGTCGATAGCGTGACAAAGCTTGTGTGAAATCTTGCGGATCAAAATTGCGTCAAAATTAGCCCATTGCGGATCAGAATCTTCATATATAAAGTTTTATGAAAAATTTTTCTCTGGTCAAAAGGAACCAGAACTGAAAAAGGGAATATTTAAAGTAATTAGATGAATAGGTTATTAATGAAAAATTTAGATAAGGGTCTGTTTCGTGATCTGACTTAAAAACGTGATTTAATTTCTTGACTCTCACTTTTTAAATTTAAATTTTTCAAATTAGAATTTAATAAATTTTAAGTTATTCTTTAAAAAAGTTGTAAGAAAAATGTCTATATTTTGAAATCCCACACCTCTACACGGGAACCGGCGACATGGTCATCCGGGGTGGTTATGTCTCAAAGTCAACATTTAACAATTTTGTAGCCCAAATTTATGTGAATACGTTGGTTTACATTTTTTATGTTATTAATGTTGTTTTAAAGCAAAAGCATACAATGTCAGTCATTTCCCAGAAACATTCAAATGAATCAAAAAAAAAAATACTCTTTATTAAACTTACCAACTTTTCTTTTAAAACAATTTTTTTTGTTGAAATCGCGACTGGCAAAGTTTTAAATTTATCTAAAATTTGGTTTTGTATATTTTTTCCCAAAATTTCTTTTTTTAAACGTTTTATTATTTAACCAATTTTTAAAAAACGTTTTTAAACATTTTACCGTTATTTTTTTTGAGGGAAAAAAACTATTTCACAGATAGCAGAAATTCTTGTATTTAATGAGAAAAAAATATAGCATGGGTTCCAAAAGTAAATAAACAGCTACAACTATTCACTTCATTCTTTCCTGAATAAGCTGCTGATCAAAATAAATTCTTTTGATTAATTTAAACTATTTGATAAGGCTGAAAAGTAGCATGTGTCTTTTTGTTTTGATTTGAAAAGGGGCGTGGGAGTCCCGATGTTTTTTGGGTTTTTACAAATGTAAACAAATTTTTAAAAATATTAAAAATACTTCTAATTCAGCTAGAGCAAAAAATTTTAAAATTTCATTAGAAAAATGAATGGTATTTTATTTTTCAATCAAAATTGAAAAATCGATTTTTAATTCGATTTTCGTGAAGTGACCCCTTAAAAAGTTTGAATCAATTGGACTGATTCGTCAGAAAGAGAGCTGGTCATAAGAAATGTTGCAATATACATTACATTATTCACTATTCAGTACTCAGCTATTAATTATCAACGCTTTTGATTATTTATATTGAAGACGAATATTTTATTTATTTTTTATTTTTTTTTCTAAAACAGGTAACCAAAATTTTGTTTTTCAATTTTTTTTAAAATGAAATCCTTTTATGGCAATATTAAAAATTGAAATTAATTTTTTTTAATTATACTTTTCACTTAATCTTTATACCACATAACATCTTTTCTGCTTTGGGAGGTTTCGATTAAGGTATCCGACTACGTACGGAACCTTGATTTTGCAAAAGCGTGTAAATGGATAATATTTATGTTATTTAGTGTCACTTAGATTAGAATACATGTATAAAATTGTGTTAAAGACATTATGACAAAAACAAATTATTTAAATACAATATTTTGGCCAAATATTTACTTAGAATAACCTTTTTTCCAAATGTTCTTCTTTTGTAAAAAATGCTTCTATTGTATTAATATTTTGTCTGTATTCAGCACAGACCTCTCTACAGAGGATCAACTAGAATTTTTGAAATGCATAACTTAGAAATCGGTTTATCCATGTTTTACGAAAACAGAAGGGAGAAATTTTAAAAAAATACGCCGATAATTTTTTCAAATGGTTGTAACTCTGAAAATAATTTTATTTCTTCAAAATTCATAGTTTAGCCTCTGTACAGAGATCTAAGCTATATACATAGAAAATATTAATACAATAGAAGCATTTTTTACAAAAGGAGAACATTTGGAAAAAAGGTTATTCTAAGTTAATTTTGTTTGCCAAAATATTGTATTTAAATAATTGTTTTTGACATAATGTCCTTAAAACAATTTTATATATGTATTCTAATCTAAGTGACACTAAATATCATGAAAATTATACATTTATGCGCTTTTCAAAATCATGGTTCTCTGAACGTAGTCGGATACCTTATAATAAGAGTTTTTTTCTCTATATAAGGTAATCCACTCTCCTGCACATTAAGGAAGGTTTAGATGTTAGGCTAAACGTAGAATAGATGAAAACTAAAAATTTTATCTCTTTTAAAAAAGGACTAGCACGTATGGAAGGAAGTCTTCGGAAGAAGAATGTCCTCTGAGACATCATGTGCGAAGAAAATTGCTCAAATAGATTTTTTTCGCCTAATTCAGTTGAACGAAGCAGTTTCGTTTCTTTCTGAATAAAATACGATTGGGTCTTTGGGGATTACATTCAGGTTTTCTGCAGTAAAAAGACATTGAAATTAGAGGATTCGTGAGGTACAAATTTAACAATGATTTTTTGATATTTGACGAAGTTTTTTTTTTTATGTAACATTTGTAATATTAAATTTTTGAAAACCCTTAAGGTATCCGACTACTTTCGAAACCATGATTTTAAAAAAGTGCATAAATGAATAATTTTCATGATATTTAGTATCACTCAAATTAAAATACATACATAAAATTGTTTTAAGGACATTTTGACAAAAAAAATTTAAATACAATATTTGGGCACAAAATTAACTTAAAATAATCTTTTTTCAAAATGTTCTCCTTTTGTGAAAAATGTTTCTATTATAATAATATTTTGCCTGTGTATGGCTCAGACATCTTTAGAGAGACTCAACTAGAATTTTTGAAAATTCCCATTATTTTCAGAGTTACCACCAATTGAAATAATGATCGGCGTTTTTTTCTCAAAAATGTTCCCTTCTGTTGTCGTAAAATATGGATAAACCCACTTCTAAGTTATATATTTCAAAAATTCTAGTTGAGCCTCTGTAGAGAGGTCTGAGCTGTAAACAGGCAAAATATTATTATAATAGAAGCATTTTTCACAAAAGGAGAACATTTTGAAAAAAGATTATTCTAAGTTCATTTTTTGCCAAAATATTGTATTTATAAATATTTTTTTTCAAAACGTCCTTAAAACAATATTAGGCATGTGTTCTAATCTAATTGACACTAAATATCATGAAAATTATCCATTTATGCTCTTTTGCAAAAATACGGTTTCGAACGTAGTCAGATACCTTAAAATAACAAGTTACTTTCATTGAAATTATGTGTAAGATATATTAAAAAAAATATAATAAATTTTGTTCAATTAAAATTTATGTTTCGAAAAATTGTTATATATTTTAAAACAGTTTTTATTCATTAATGCTTTTAAAAGTGCGAATTATTGATTTGAAATTCTTAAAAATTTCTTCAACTAAACATGATTGTAATAAGTTTCAATTTCATCCATGATATGTACATATTTTAACAATAATTTTAAATAAAAAGTTAAACAGGAGCGAACATTCTTCCAAAAGCTTTTGTACGATTTTGTTTAAATTCCGGGGTTTTATCTCAGAATAGAGTAATCAGAATTCTGAAAATATGGATTCTATAACTATTCTTAAGCAAGTTAAATATTTGACTGCAGAAGAGTTACACTAATATTATATACGTAATAAGTTACACAGAAAATAATATTTTTCACCATTTTGATTAAATTCTATAACAATGACAGTGAGAAACTATCTTTTCACAACAGCGAGATTATAAATTACTAGCTGTTACCTTCCCATATTTCTGGGTATTCCATTATGTCGTGCGACGATATATTGTTTTTATGATGTTGTATGATTATGTATAGTTTCTATGATATTGTATGACTATGTATTGTTTCTATGATATTGTATGACTATATATTGTTTTTTAAGTTAATGATATATAAGTTGTGTAGCTTTAAACTTTTGATTTCATTGAAAACTGTGTTTATTGTCCTCGACTTTTATTTTAAAATAATAGGACTTTAATTTCTAAAATGGAATTATATTTATGTTTTATGCTCATGACGTTTCTTTAGTATTCGATTTCTTCAAAACCAGTTCTTTGTAGATCTCTACTTAATAAAAGAAACATGAGTGCTTATTTTCAAGTCTTTCGGATTCAACATTCTGGAGTCTCGTGGAGAGTGAGGGAGTCACTTTTGTCCTATATATATTCGAGTATAAGCAGATAGAAAGATAGGAAAGAACATAGTCAAGTGCATTTTAGTTCTAAAGTACTGTAATCCTATAATATACAAACCACTGTAAATATTTATCAGTTATATGATATCTGTGTTATTTTTTCATTATTCCTTATGCCTAATAATCTTTTTAGGGGAATGAATTAGAACTTCATAAGGGTCTCAATGGTGTTAAATTTCTCTAAAGGTCTGAAAATATTAACAATTTTCAAACAGGTATAATTATTTTAAATTTAAATTAAATAATTCGAATCTATTACACATTATTTATAAAAGAATGGGCTTCAGAAAAGGATAAAATGTTTAAAATATACTAATAATTTTACAAATCATAAGTTTATGAAAATTCTATATAAAATATTAAGTATTTTTTGCGTTGCGCACGCTATTTTCTAAAATAGTATCCTCTGATGTATAAATTTTATAGAATTATAAAATGCATCATACTCTTTAAACCTACATAATTTTAGTACTATATATCTTTTGTGTTTCAAAATATTCGTAAAATATTGCAATTTTTTAAATATTTTTTGAAAATGTATTTTTTATTTATTAAAATATGTAACTTATTATTCTGTTTATATAAAAATAGCTACAGGGTAGTAATAATACATTTAACTTTATAAATCCACTTATAGCTAGTAATTAAAGCTACTATATTTTAGAAAATAGCATGCGCGACGTAAAACTTAGTAAATATTTCTTATAGAAAAGTTTTTTATTTTCATATGCTTATAATTTTTAAAATTGTGATTATATTTTAAACATTTTATACTTTTCTGAAGCCCCATTCCTTTATAAATAATGTGTAAAAGATTCGAAATATTTAAGGTATCCGACTACGTTCGGAACCGTGATTTTAAAAAAGCACATAAATGGATAATTTTCATGATATTTAGTGTCGCTTAAATTAGAATTCATGTATAAAATTGTTTTAAGGACATTGAGAGATAAAAAAAAATAATTTAAATACAATATTTCGGCAAACAATTAACTTAGAATAACCTTTTTTCAAAATGTTCTCCTTTTATAAAAAATGCTTCTAAAATAATATTTTACTTATAAGAAGTAAAGACTTCTCCAGAGTCTGAACTATTTTTTTGAAAAATTCACATTATTTTCAGAGTTACAACCCATTGAAATAACTATCGGCGTTTTCTTTTCTTAAAACTTCAACCCTTTGTTGTCGTTAAACATGGATAGACCCACTTCTAAGTTATATATTTCAAAAATTCTAGTTGAGCCACTGTACATAGGTCTGATCTATATACAAGCAAAATATTATTATAATAGAAGCATTTTTCACAAAAGGAGAATATCTTGAAAATGGAGTCATTCTATGTTCATTTTTTGTCAAAATATTGTACTTAAATAATTTTTTATTGTAATACTATTATTAAAACAATTTTATATACATTTTCTAATCTAAGTGACACTAAATATCATAAATATTATCCATTTACACGCTTTTTACAAAATCACGTTCCGAACGTAGTCGGATACCTTAATATAAATTTAAAAGAATTATACCTCTTGAAAATTGTTTATATTTTCAGACCTCTAGAGAAATTTAACACCCCTAAGGCCTCTTATTCATTTTTACGTTATATTCTAAAAATTGAGTTACAGTCGTGTAATGTTATTAACAATATAGCAAATTAATATTTTTAGTAAATTAGTATTAAAAAACATATTTTAACCCTAGAATGCTACCCTTTGAAAAACTTACGGGAATGGTAACCATTCGTCTCCCAGATGACATGAGTTTTAGCCAGGTAAAAACTTATTTTAAAAGTTAATAAAAAAAATTATACTCTACATGCAGATTATTTCATAACATCCAATTTTCACATAAGAAATAAAGAAAAATTTATTTATTTTCGAAGCAATCGTTACGCATTTTATCGTGATGCTATCCGCACATTGTTCTGGAACTTGATAAATAAAATTTTCATGCCATTCTACGGAACTTACATGGGCTAAAGGCACAGATTTCCCTGTTTTTAGTTTCCAATTGTTGAAGAACTGTTCTGCTCCAATTTCAAAAGTTCACAGAAAATTGTCCTTGTTGATTGGGGAAAAGTTAGATACATTTATACGTTTCTTCAACCATGTCGCAAAGAGATCTTCACTTAGCTTTATCACAAACGTTCTTCCAAATAATGGTGTTTCAGATTTGCGAGCCATATTAAGTACATATATAACATATGCATTCATTAAACTGATATTTATCATGCTATCTGTAAATTCGTGATTTTGAACAATAAAATTTTCATTTTCAGATTCATCTTCAGAAATAAAATGATCATGATCAATTAACTCTTTTAATAATTCTCAAATAGCCTCAGGTTTACCCAAGAAGTTTTTTTCGTGAAAACGTTTTGACATTATCTCGAAAACGCAGGGGAAAAAAACTAAGACAGATTCTTTATAATTCCAAACGTTACTGCTACCCATTCGTCTCTCTGGCTAACATTGTTCTAAAAATACTATATGCGAAAATATTTTGAGAAAAAGAAATATCATTATCTGTAGTAGTCTTGGTCATATGAAGGTACCGAGTTGTACGTTACATTTCCTGTTTGGTGGGGGGAGGGTACAATGTTACTTGTTATAGCCGTAGTCTTCTAGACGAATGGGTAGCATTCTAGGGTTAATACAATTTTTGAAAGTTGTTTTTCATCCCTTCAGTGGGTCGATATATGAGTACCAAGGTTTCTTTGGAACTAAACACTGGAGGTTCCATGTCAGACTGACCACCTGGCCGAAACATATGCTATTGCACCTCAGTACCCAAGATCACATGAAATGAGTTGGGAATAGTAGGCCTTGGTCCTCATGGGCTGTTGCACCACTGAGTTTAGTTTAGATTTGAATGTTATTGTAGTGTGTTTTATCTTGGGATACATACGGCAGACGAGAGTTGGAAGAACAAAAACATGCAGTACAAACACAGAATAATATAGACTTTTAATTACAAGCGATAATTCCAGTATAGAATAGAAAGGGTGCGCTGCTTTCTATTCGAGACGGGAATCCATTTCAGGCGAAAGTCCTACTTCTTTTCCCAAAGACACATTCATGCCTTATTCGGGATTCGAACATTAATAACGGCTTGCAATTGAGCCCACTCGATTACAAGCCGAGGGTCATAACCACTATACTGGCTGGGCTGCTTGAATGTTGTTAATTAGTTATTTTTATTTTAACTGAAAATAGATTAATTCATTAAAATTAACTAAGGTCATTTTCAACGTCATTAACGTTCATTTTCGTCATTTTTTAAGTATCTGCTATCGGAAATTCTCATTCTAGTTTAAAGTTAATCTTATTTGCATAATAACAGTTTAATAATTCTCCGTAAATAGGAAATTATTTTAGGTGAACATACTGTACCAAGGCTAACAATAATTTAATGCATATTAGTACTTATACAATTTAACATCAACATTTTCATTATAATTTTGCTTACATATTTAATTTAAATAGTAATACTTTTTCTCGTTGAATTTTTACTGAACTAATGTATTCTCATATACTGTTATCATTTTAAAGTATTAATTTATATAAATTACACGAAATATCAAACATGATCCTATGAGGTTTTAACTTGGTTGAAGCAGTGAGGCACTACCGTATTGATGAAAAACCGCATCATTACAGGAATTGATATTTTTAATTTAATTAACGTTTTTTTTTCTTGTCTATTTCTCAGTATCCCTTTTACTTAATTAATTCAGGAATTATGTGCTATTACATTACTTAATACGTTATAAAAACAATGCGTGAATCAACAGAAATAATCATACTGCTGAAAGTCAACACAGTTTCATAAGGGATGAATAACTTGATGCTTTATATTTTAAACATTATCTCTGTTGATAATAGTAGCAAATATTATCCTGATAAACCCTAATAACCGTAGATAGCTATTTTTCTCTCACCTGCTTGTTGTTAAAGGTAAAATAAGATTATATATCGTACAGTTTATATAATCAGAAAATTATTTACGATAAATTGCATTTTTGCAAATGCTTCTTCTATTTTAAACAGTAGACTGTAGTATTCATATTTTCTATTTATCCTGCATATAAATGAGGCTTAGAATTGTTTATATTACTAGAGGTGTTCAAAGTTCTGCTAAAAAAAGAAAATGAAAATGAAGTATTAGTAAGCTAAGACTTAGTAGAAACATGTAAACGCTAGCTCGAATATAAAAGGAATACATACCACACATATGATAGCACACAAAAAAGAAAAAGAAACAAAAACATAGTCTGCAGTATTTTATTTATACTGTAATCTCATATTTATGTTGCTAGAGGGACATGGGTTACAGGAGTACTTAAATTTGCCCAGAAATACAGACGCTCAAAAAATGATGTCGGATTATTTAGATTTTGAAAATTATCTAGCTTATTTATTAACACCCACATATATGTTGCAGCATTTACTTTGAGTAAGAATATCTTAATTGTTTATTTTTTTCTTACAGAATTTCTTTAACTGTTAAAAATTTTACTTTAAATGGATTATATAAACATTAAAATGCAAGTTAGGATTTATAAATAACCATGTAAATGTTTTAACAAAAGAAAATTGGCATAATTCCCAGAATAACACAGGTTCTGTGACATAATTATTTAATAAATGTAATAAAATAAATTAAGTTCTAAGAAAATAAATTAAACTATTTATTAAAATAACTGTCATTTGGATATTTCTGACGAAATCTTTTTTTGCATAAATAAAGTTAAAAACTATGGATTTCATTCAGGCTTCAAAGACATCAAAATTAAAAAAGAAAATACTTGAATGCCTTCTAAATATATCATCAGTTTTTTATGAGTGATGATTAATTTTTGCTTTTCCATGACTTCAAATTTAGAAACATAATCAGTTGTATTTGGAATTAATATTTATGTAGTAACAGATCAAATTTCCATTTTGAATAATAATGAATAAACCTTACAAACGAGACATTGAAATTTAAATGATAAGGAAGCTAAGAATGATTCTGGCAACTTAGGAACATAATACTATTTATTCTAGATTGTTTTACAGCAGGTTTTCACTCTTTAAAATTTAAGTTAACCTCTGGGGTTTCTTAAAAATGATGTGTTTAACATGAGAGTCTCAACTTGTGGAGGAATTGCGATATATGCATTACTATTTAACATACATATTGGAAGTGAAGAAAATAGAGAAAGACCTATGTGAAGAAGTGCCAATTGATGCTAGCAAAAGATAAGTAAAATTGTTCAGTAATCTCATAAAGTGGTTGATCTATGATAAAAGTCTTGAAAAAAATCTACTAGAAACTCTTGCTGCCTGGAAAATGGTGAAAGTTTTCAGGATAACTGAACAACGACTTTCCTTTGATATAAATGCACACACATAAGTTATATTTTAAATAAGGTTCTACTAAGTAAATCTCACGCTCTTTCTTTTAAATATACTTTGACTGAGAAGACATATTTTTGTTTTGAAATTTACATGATGTTTGACTACAATTTTATTCTGACAACGGCTTTAGAATATGATCCACTAGAGTTAATATAGTAAATGGAGAAGTTTTTAATTACGTCTTTAAATGAAATTTTTAGAACGTGGATTCACACTATGATAAATACGTTGACTAAAATAATTAAATAAAAATAACTTCGTAGAGTAATAGTAAAGTGAAGCTGAGAGAAAGATGAAATTCACTGTTTATGTAATTTATAACAAGGTGAGATTCTTTTTTCTGGAATTATTAGTAATATGATGTATTCTCGACATTTGATTTACGAATTTTTTTTTCATTATCTTCTGCGTATAAATATAACAAGATTGTTTGATTTTAATAAATATTTTTCCTTGATTCTCATCTGTAAAATCTTTTGTATATTACAGGATATAGACGTATCAATGTAGATGTAAAAACAGATGCAAATTTTCCAATAACTCTACAATTCTGAATCAAGTATTTTGTATGAAAGTAATTTATTTTTGTGGTTTCCAAGAAAATGACAGTGTAGAAAATTAATAGCACCATATCAATTAGTATATGATCTAAGAAACTCTTACTCCTCATAAGTAAATACTAATAACTTTGAAAAGGAATTTATACTGCATTTCGATGTCGCAACATGAAACATTTATGTGGACGTGGACTGTGTTTTCCAAAATTCTAAATTTGTGTAGATGTATGTTTACAGTTAATTTATATTCTGATAATATCAACCAAATTTCTCGAATTGAATTTCGCTTTAGTTTCTACAAATTAAGGATTATTCGGGAACAGTCCTGATTATTAAATTTACAAGAAATCAATGCTTTAATTAACAAAAAGACGCGAAAGAAATAAAAAATACAAGAGTCCAAAAACCATTAAAGTACTTCGAGTGAAACTTTGGAGATCTACAAAACGAAACATAATGAAAATATTCTCGTACAAATGCACGGAAGCTCTAAATCTGTATATTAAAATATAAATTATTTAAATACAAAAGAATACATTATTTTAGTACAGACAGCACATCATCAGAACGACTCCACATACAGTGTTAAAATATTCGAACTGCAAAAATATGTTAGTCGTTTTTAAATTTAATTTGTTAAAGGCAAAAAAATGAAGTCGAAGAAAGTAATGAAGAATAGCCCATTAAAAAAAGAACTCTTTGAGCTTTATGCACAAAGAATAAATATTCCCAATTCACGTTTTAATTTTTTTTTTCATATTCCAGACTTAATGATTAGAACAAAAGTGCCACAGCATTAGTAAACTAATTAATATAAAAAATGACAAAGACAACGAATTTTTTTTCACTTTTCAAAGATCTAAATTGCGATCAGAATAAACTAAATTTATTTGTTTTTTTCTTTTGTGCATTTTATTTATCTAGGGGTATTGAAACTTTTCAACAAAAAAATGAAAAAAAAATCTTCCCATCCTACTGGATATGTTTTCTGTGTATTATTTTACACATTATTTATTCTTTTTTTTTATCATGGGATCATGATATAATAAGTTAATTATGATTTTAATAAATTATTGTTTAATTATTATTACACAGATTTCCCTTATCATTTCAGTTGGATTTATGCCTAGAGAATTGCGATTACTCTCGGGTTGTGAGAGTCCAGGGTAAAACTACAATATTATAATATATTAAAAAAAATGTTATACTTTCTGCTCTATGATGGAAGATGCTAGATTATGACTGAAAACAAATTTTTCTATATTTTGAAAGCATTCTTGTATCTGGGACTTCCAGGAAATTTGCATTATTTTACAGTTTTGGTCTTGGATCATCGTTCTTTGCACTGTATGAAGGCGTGCACAACTTTCTGAGTAGTGATTATAGACCCCTCTATATAACACTGATGAGATACTTAACTCTTTCGACAATACAATCCTGAAGAAACTTTTCCCTAGTGGGCCACAAAGTGGGTTTTCCGAATTTCAACCTTGTTATGTTTCATAAACACATCTGAAGGTTCAGAGTAAAATTGCTATTACTTGAGTCAAAATTAAATGAAAATACCAATAATCTGAAAAACTCACATTATTTCAATGCTCAACCGTAATGCGGTGAAGCTCTCTTCATTGTCTTAATAAGTTTAAGTTTGTTTTACAGGACGATAACCTGGAAAATTTTTACTCTGCGTGCCGTCTTTGCATAGCTCTTTTTGAAATAGTTATCCATTATTTTTAGCCAATAGGGTTAGTCTTTTGGCACTTTTTTTATTCTTACTTTCCAAACATAGATTCCTATTAATTTGTCGGAAAAAGACGTTTTCATCTTTTTCCTGTTAGAACTCACTTTTCCTTGTTGTGAAAATGTCCCATTTTTATCCTAATTAACATTTATTTTGTTAACAACTGATACGAAAAAAAAAAGAACTACTGTCTCTATTTGTGGTAGATATGTTTCTTAGAGAATAATATGCACAGCTTTTTTTCTAAGAAAGCTCTGCACCAACCCACCCTCAACTCCTAACTGCAGAGAAATAAACCAGAGCAAACTTTAAGAAAATAAGATTCCTCGTAAGAAAAGCCTTTTTGTGTGGTTTACTGTTAAAATGGGATCATGATGGGATCATTGTTATTGTCATAGAAGTTGTAGAATGGTTGAGATGCAATCCTGTGATTAAGTAATCCCTATAATTTTTCAAATTTAATACTGAAGTAAAAATTATTATAATTTCATAACACTAACACTCCATATTAAAAATAAATAATATTTACCTACATCAAAGCGAAATTACTGAGAAATACATTCTCATATTATTTGAAACACCCATAACTGAGTAAAAAATGCTTAAAAAGTCAAATTTCAAAAATAGTGACTGTCTACAATAATTTGACAACCCACTGTTTACAGATTGCAAAAAAAATCCCTTTAACCTGAAAATTTTTGCGAACAGATATAGCTTGTAGCGACCCTTTCTCCCCAATTCCCAAATAACAAAGGACATGAATGAAAGGGCATGACGATTAGCATGCATAAAGTAACTGTAGACAGGTAAGTTGGTGGTTCAAATAAACACTCCTGCCGAAGTTCTTCAATAGTTTATGTCAGTGCTTCTCAAACTTTCAATATTTGCGACCCAATATTCAATCATAATTTGCATCGCGCCCCCATCCATACAGTAACGATGTATTACATTCCATAATATTATACTTTGAAGCTTAACTGACAATACGACTTTAACCTCTTTAGTCCCCCGACGTGTATAAACGTCTCACGCAGCTAGTGTGTCAATTTCCCCAAGACGTATACATACGTCTTTCCGAAGTACGAACTTTTCTGTGAACTGTTATCCATAAAATTACTCCGAAGGCTTTGGAAAGCAATAAAATTACCTTGACAGTGCTTGCAAAGTGTTTACTTATTGCAGAGGATTGATTATTTGTTCTTTTTCTCCCCCCCCCTCAATGCACCGCACACGCTTACTTACGTGCTAAACGGTGGTATTGGGGAAAGAATCACGCAATTTTTAATCGGTATTTAAAGGATTAATTATAAACCGTGCAAATTATCAAGATAAGTGGTATAATGTTGGCATATAATTTTATATATGAGAAATCCATGGGGTCACTAGTAATTATTAAAATTGTCCTTAACTTAGTATTGTTAAATTAATTATAAAGTAGATTGTGCAGTACCGATGCATTCATAAGTGCATTATAGTGTAAATGAGTATTTTATTTTTTATTGTGTCAGAATGCATTTGTTTATTTACTTTCAGTAAGTTAATAATTTTTTAAATAATCTTTCGTTTTCGACTTTTAAATATGCTTGCGCCCCTTTCCCTTTCGTAGGGTTATAACGCCCCCCTAGGGGGGAGCGCCTTACAGTTTGAGAAACACTGGTTTATGTAGAAAGCTGCAACAATGTAAGAGAAATTCCGGTATATTAAAATGACTAAACCAGACCTCACGCAAACCGCAACAGCAACCATAGTGGTGAAATTTGGAAGATAGGCATTGCAAATACAAAAATAAAAGAGATAGGGAAAAATTTCAAACTATAAAGTTCTTGATCAAAAATTACAAAACGAGAGATTTGTGTGGCTTACATGTATAAGATAAAATGTTACCTGTATCCCTAAAAATGTCTCAAATTGATGTGAGCGACAATTCCTCTCTGCACATTCACATTTCAGAAATGTATTAGTGCGCAATGGCAGAATGTGACATTGTAATGCACTGCGTAATGTCTATAAAACTTTAAGGGGTCTCAGGGGTGTTAAATTTTTCTAGAGGTCTGAAAATATAAACAATTTTCAAACAGGTATAATTCATTTAAAATTAAATTTAATGATTCGAATCTTTTACACATTATTTATAAAAGAATGGGGCTTCAGAAAAAGTATAAAATGTTTAAAATATAATCATAATTTTAAAAATCATAAGCATATGAAAATTCTATGATAAATATTAAGTATTTTTTGTGTTGCGCACGCTATTTTCTAAAATAGTAGCATCTGATGTATAAAAATTTATAGGATTATAAAATGCATCATACTCTTTAACCCGCGGTCACTCGCGACTTTTTTCTACTGTCGTTACTCGCGGGGTGTAGAGAACACCCCAAACTCTTAATACGTGTATTTAAATATGAAAAAAATTTTAAGTCTCAATTATACTATATATTTATGAAGTATAAGATGTTTTTTGTATTAAACTAACAAAATCTTTAAATGTATTGCATTCAAATGAGACTAGCATTAATTTAAACTAAACCTACAAAATTTTCATTTTGAAGTACACAATTTCATATTTTTTCATAAACCACAAGTAAAACGTATATATACCAGTAATGCATATACTTTATAATTATTGATAAGAATAGTAAAAAGTAGAAAAATAATATTTTAATCATTTTTCAAACATTTAGAGCAGACTGTATTTATATACTTTAAGCACATATTTTTCTTATATTGAAGACAAAAACAAATAATTTTTACATCTTTTACCCGTGGACAAACAGTACAACGCCCCTTTTTTGGTGGATTAATGCGCTTTTTAATATATTCTGTGTCAGTAAAGCTTCTTTTGGGTGTTTTGTTAAGGTTTGGGAGATCCGATCTCATATCCCACTGTAGCTGCACAAAATCCATTCTAATCTCCTCTAATAATATTGAATGTCTCATTTATTTTCAGGAAGAACCGAATGATAGACAAAGGAAGCATTAATTCCTGCAGTATTAAGTAGATGATAAAATATTCGCAATGGCCAAAGATTACATATCCGTGAGATACATCATATATACTGCACATTTCATCAGTGGTATCGACATTACCTGTATTATAAAAATTTACAATTTCATATCTCCAACTTTGGTTACGAAATTACGCTGTCATCGAATTCACTTAGTTCATATTGACAATCTGTTGATACAGTATCTAATAGACGACGAAGTCGCTATTTCTCCCTTTCCCATGGAGTTTTTGTCATAATTTCTGAAAAATGTTTTGAATTTTTTTAAATTATATTCTACAATTATTTTATAGAATGATATTATTTTTATACCACATTTATTGAAATTTTAAATAAAATATTCATGCATATTAATATATATTTGAAAAAAAAATGTAAATGGAAAAAGTAAAACGTACTCTTCCGTAGATGCTTCGAGTACGAAAATATAACTCAATCACTCGCGGGGTGTTCTCAGCACCCCAAATAAACTTTTGAAGGTCGTTACATTCTAATCCTCCTAGCGAGATTGATTACAGCAGGCCTGAAGTTTCAATGAACTAAAATGGGCAGCTACAGAAAAAATCGTGGCTCTGCGCATTCCTTTTAGAATTGTAGGAGGCTTTTCTTGTTGCTGGGGTGTACAGAACACCCCGCGCGAGTGATCACGGGTTAAGCCGTACCTAATTTTAGTATTATGTCTTTTGTATTTCAAAATATTTGTAAAACATTGCAATTTTTTAAATATTTTTTAAAAATGTATTTTTTTTATTTATTAAAATATGTAAGTTATTATTCTATTTATATAAAAATAGCTACAGTGTAATGAGAATACATTTAACTTTATTATTCAACTTATAGCAAGTAATTGAAGCTACTATTTTAGAAAATAGCGTGCGCAACGCAAAAAATATTTAATATTTATCATAGAATTTTCATATGCTTATGATATTTAAAATTATGATTATATTTTAAACATTTTATCCTTTTCTGAAGCCCCATTCTTTTATAAATAATGTATAAAAGATTCGAATAATTTAATTTAAATTTAAAAGAATTATACCTGTTTGAAAATTGTTTATATTTTCAGACCTCTAGAAAAATTTAACACCCCTGAGACCCCTTAATTTCCAATGCGTTTAAATTTTTTGCATAAAAAGTGTTGGCGCTCGCTTGATACAAGTAGTTATTTATATAACAATTAATTATTATATAACAATATATTTCGTTTTTATTTAGCATTGCTTTAAAATTATTGAAACAGAAAAGAAAACTCACATGGCATGAACTTACCTTTATAGCTGTAGTGACTCAAGTAACGCCCAACCCATCCGATCGTCCGGATAACGAAATCTCGAGCCCTGGAAGCAACATTAATAGAGTATATTTAATATTTTTTTTTCTATTTTACTATTACTTAAACATTATTACAAAAATTTGTGTGTAAGCAATTAGAAATATATCGATAATCACCTTTTTTCGACAGATAAAAATAAGACGTGTTTTCGTTGTATTTGAAAACAAAGCTAGATTTGCCAGCTGAAAGTAAAACATGGACCACAACCATCATCTGTTATAAAAAGTGATACTTTACACTTTCTGCAAACCCGTTCAATCGTTCGATTCGAGATTTTCTTACGTACGACTATTCTAGAAGCAAAACCGTATAAGAATATCTAACCCGCACGATCGTGCGGGTTAGGTCTTAAGGGGGCTATGATGAAAATAACCCAAAGTACGAAGAAACAGTTTTTTGAGAAATATATGGCAGTTTTTACAACTGTTGTTTAGCGCTTAACCTAATTTCATTAAATTTAAAAATATTTGAGAAGTTACTTAAAAAATGAATTGATCAGTTTTTCAATAATTTTCTGTGAGGATATTATAACTATAAAAATCACAATTGAATTTTCTGTTATAACATAATTTTTAAAAATTTCGTTCATTAGTGGTAAAAACAGGCATCTGAAAAAAGGTTAGGTAGAATTTCTTATTAGATGAAACACTAGCCGATAGTGGTTAATTATTCAAATTTTTAAATGTAATGAATAAAGCCCATTAGAGTGATAATTATATTAATTAGTTAATTTATGTTACCTTTTTTTCATGACACAAAACTGTGTCACTGAAGATTCGCTGTGTAGGGGAGAGGGGGTCTATGCACGTTAAATCTGTAGAGGTGCAATGTCCTTCAGTTGGTGAGGTCTGGTAATTAGGTTAGAGGGTTCATACTAGCATAGACAAGTTTGTAGAGGTTTAAAAGGAAATATATGTAATTATTGCATATTTTGTCGAACTTGTTGTCTTAATTTAGCTTTGAAAAGCATCACCTATTGAGGGTACGTTAAGATTTTCATTGTTTAAATCGGACTTAAAACTTTAAAGACGTTTTTCTCAAAACTGTGTTTCTCAAACTTTTCTCCGTTATATCTCAAAAACGGTCTGATCAAATGACTTCAAATTTATAGGGTAGACTCAGCACATACATACGCACCAAATGGACTACGATCATTCTAAAATTCAAAATGTTTCTAATCTTTATAACAAAAGCATAACAGCCCCCCATGAAATTCGAAGCCTTTTCTTCAGAGGTCTACCAAAAATCCAATTTTTGATATTTTCAATTGAGTATAGTTCATTATGTGTGCATTTAAGCTTATAGATTAAAACACCGTTAATTTCTTTTTTATTTTAGATAAGCCAATCATCCAGAATAGTAGAGGACGTGAGAGTCCATTTTTTCGAGGCAGGTGTGTTCAGAGGGCTATAACTCACTTTCTATTGGATACTTTTGGCGAAACATTTATATACATACTCTTAAAATACATATAATCATGCGATACAAAATTTAAAGTTCTATCTTTTTACTGGTCGTCAAAAAAAATTCCCTAAAGACACTTAAGAAACAGGCTGTCACAAGAGTGAACCACCTTAGTATAAATCGCTCTCATGATATAAATTACTTTTCACTGTAATGTCTGTTATTTGTTATTATATATATTTTAAACTAAATCTGATATTAACATTATATAACAAATCTACAATAAATTTTCGCTCATAAATTTATTCGATAGCTTATTCGAATTCATCATTTAATCCGACCTATTAATTTTAGCAGATTAAAATATGAGTAAAATAAAACATCAAATTAAATTTTTAAAAAGTATACCAAACAAACCAAATAACAAACTCTTTTATAAGTGTAGAACTTTCATTAGATCATAGTGGAGATGCACAAGGACAAACACTTGTAAAAGATATAAACATGAAAGTTTTGCGTTGATATATTCACTACGAAACGTTCTAAGTTCGAAAAAGACATTATGTATTACCTCAAGTAAAATGCAATGCTTGACAAGGTTGTCTCTTTGTGTAGCATAAGTTTAAATACATACCTCACAAGCAAACAAGCAAAAAATGTCAAAAAGTGAATGAAATATTGAAAATATATTGTTAATACAATGTTACTTTTGTAAGAAAGACATCAGAATTCCATACATTTTATATTCAATAGGAAGTGAAACCCGTTTAATAATATATTTTACCTTCGGATTAATTTTGAATAAAACTCAAGACAAGGAATTTTAGATTCGAAACTAGAAAGCGATGAATTATGTTATCCAACTGACTTAACATTTTTTTCTTATTTTTCAAAACAAGCATACCGGAAATAAACTAGCAAAGGTTGTGTTCACACCCGCTATTTCTCGAAGCACGCAGAATTTATTTATAAAGAACATTCTCAGAGTGTGTGTACATTTCATAGTTTTGTCAGGAAAATTCCCAGTTCTCGAGGGAGTTTTGGATATTGTAAGCTTTCTTTTTGCTAGAATAAATGAAATACAGTTCTTAGAGACAAAAGTATATATATATATATTGGACAAGGGAATATTCTGTAAGAAATTGAAAAGCAGAAAAAAGGAATTGTATCTTTGTTTTAAAAAAAAATGTACACATACATACATCGGATATTGTTAAAGTAGTTAAATGTTGTTTTAGTAAAACATCTAACATTTCATATTTTAATAATTAAATAATTAGTAAAACGAGTTATGTATTTATAAGTCAATTCCACAATTTTCCACTTTTGTTATTTTGCATGGATTATTAAATGTCGAGCTTAAGGAAAACTTATGAATAAACATTGATGCTGATCACAAATTTCAATTTAGAGTTTTAGATTTTGGATAAGATTGGTATTAAACCTGATAAAGGATCATTTTTGTATACACAGGAAATCCGTTCGTATTAATTAAGAAGGTGGGTGGATAACGTTGAAAATGACTCAAGGGTAACTGGAATAAACCGATGGAGGATTATTGCTCCGGATAGGGCAAGATGGAAAATATTTCGTGAGATAACCTTGGCCTGCAACAGGCTGCAGTACTGAAAAGAAAACGAAACTGACCATACAAAGACAATGAGATTAATAAACTAGCTGTTTACTTCATAATAGCAAAATCAGAATTTTTCTGATATTTAACTGATTTGATTTTTCTGATTTCATTCATTAAAATAAATGCCAAATTGTTATATAAACTTTATAAATGCAGTCTTGGGAATTTTTGTTAAATTTAATTGATGATCCACACTTTTATATTGGAATATTTACAATCCAAGAATTTCTGTTACGGAAATAATTATAAATCTTTCAAAATTACTTTTAATCATTTTACTAGGCAGTAATTCTTATCCAACAAAACAGTTAATGTGTAATGCTAAATCTATGAAAATTATTTTTTTCATGTAGTGCTTTTGAATATAAATGTATTTCCATTCATAAGAAAAAAAAAGAAATTGCTTCATCCTGTATTAAATACATTCATACATATGCACGTAAAATTACGGGCTTCATTTAAGGCATTTGATATTAAAGTGATATTTTTGACAGGTTTTTGCAATCATGGAAAGGATAAGGAGGCTTTTATAGTTTAAGCATACACATTTTATTGACGAACAGACGGGTAAAGCTGCGACAAAAAGTGCAGCACAAACACAAAAAGACAGACACGGGAACATTTAAATATAATCACAAAACTATTCTTCTTTCACTCTTGAGATCCCGCCTAATTATTGTTATGGTCAATCGGAAGCAATTAAAATCATAAGGTTTCCGGTAAAGGCTTTTCTGATTGGTCTACATACGCAGACGATACAAGATTGTGCCATCCTCCTTTAAAAGCGCAAGCCTTTCAGTTTTCAGGGAGATACAGTTGTGGTAATTTCCCTTTAGGTGGGTAAAATAAAAATTAATTATTACGTAAAGCAGTGTTTATCAAAGTGTGGGGCGTGATCCCCAGGGGCGTGATAACCCTGCCAGGAGGGCGCGAGCATATCGAAAAGTCGAAAATAAAAGATTTAAAAAATTACAAATTTACTGAAAAAAAGCAAAACAAAATACATTCTGACGTAGCAAAAATAAAATACATATTTATACTGATATAATACACTTATAAATGTATCAGTACTTCAGTACTGCATAATGTATTTGATAGTTAATTTATCAATACTAAGTTAGGAAAAAGATTAGTAATTATTAGTGACTCCCATGGGCTTGTCATATACAAAATTATTTACAAAATTTAATACTTATCTTGATAATTTGTACGGTTTATAATTAAAATCCTGTTGCAGCTTTACGTCATGGTACATTATTATTGAATTCAATACATTGTTATTCTATGGAGAAGGGCGTGATTAAAAGTTATGACTGAAAATTGGGTCGCAAATATTTAAAGTTTGAGAAGTACTGACGTAAAGTCATGGAGGGCTCAATACCCTTTTGAGTTAAAATCTTTCTGGAGAAAATTCAGGTGAATTACTACACACATACATGTGTGGAAAAGACTTCTATTTGCACAAATACTATACAAAAATACATGTACGCGCGTATAGGTATCATACACAATGTATTTTTATGTGTATAATATTAAGATAACTTTCAAAGAGAAAATAAAATTAGAAATCTAATATATTAAATTTAATTCTAAGAAAATCATTATAAACAAATTTTTCTACTTGTTTTTTTTTCCTTTGTAAATATTTTAAGTATATTCTATTTATAAATAGCTATGAAAGGTAATTGATTTAATGGGAAATGTTTATAAGAGAAGTATTATGTTTGTAGCCAAAGAGTCAGTTAAAAGACGATAAAACTTTCCTCATAAGGTTTAATATACGTGCTTGATAAGTAGTGCACATAGTTTCCATTTTACGCTCATAACGTTCGTGCTAAATTATACTGAAGACCTTCGGATAATATTGCTGCTTACATAACATATTTCTGAGTCTTTCAAAATTGCAGTTTCTATTTAATAAATATGACAGTTTCTTTCTGTTTAAAAATTAAGTAAACTTATCTATGCACAAATAGGAAAGGTGAAAAAAAAAGGAAAAGAAAGCTGAAAAACAGCGAAAATATTTTAAAATGATGGAGATGTAAAAGCCCTCGTGTAGCTTAACAGTGTGACGTTAATATTCACTCACTCACTCACTGATGGAGATGCGTATGTAGTCAATGTGTGTGGAAAATCTTTTTAAATATCTTTGAAGCGTAAATTTTCTTTTAGAACTACTCTTTTGTCATTACTAAAAATATCTCGCAAAATTTTAAGGTAATGTTAAGTATTGTAAATTGATATTCTTTGTCGTAATTTTTTTCCTGTTTACAAATATGCACAATCCTCCAAAATTTAAGAAACAAGAAAATTTTTAAAACTATTTTTTTAAAAAAAAAAGTACAGTTTAATTTTTTAAAAAAGAAAAAGATTAAGTCTTGTAATATATTTATTCATTTATTTAATATATAAATATCATAAAGAAAATTATATATAAATATTTAATGATCTTAAATAATGATTTACACATTGTACAATAATTTTTAAATAAATGTTCTTTCTTGAACAGAAATTAGTAGTTTTAAATTTTTAAGCATGTCAACAATATTTTGATTTGAAATCATATGCTTAGGTCTGATAAAGTAATTTTAGGAAACTTCTAAAATTTCGAATGATTACTTTTAAGAAAAATTATGCTTTTAATAGAAATAGTTTTTGTGTAATGAGTTAGTTTTTATATAGTTAATATAACTATCTTCCACAAAAACTCATTTTACTATATTTCTTCATGTTAGTCACATGTGTACTTCATGAAAATATAAATTAATATTTTTGGCTGAAATTTATTATAATTTGAGTTTATTTTATTTAGATTAAGTGTAATTAGTTAATGTTAGTTATCACGTGATTTTTTTAAAACAAAAAAAGGTTTGTTGTCTTAAAGTATCCAACTACCCTAAAACCATGATTTTTTAAAAAAAATTGACAATTTTTTTTTTATGATTTTGTTTTATATTCCATCTTATTAGCTTTATAAAAATACATAGTTTTTTATTTTCCGTTCACTAGAACAGAAACTACATGTGCTTTAGTAAAAGCTGGTGCCATAACTTTACATAAGATATCCAAGTGTAAAATGCGTTTTACTTGAAATGTATTTTTTTCGAGAAGCTCAAACGGGGACAGCAATTGCTCAAAACGTTTTGAAAATAATTTGCTGAAATTTCTTGTGTATTTTTGTATAGCAGTAGAAGTGTTTTGACCTTCAGATTTATCAATCACTGTTTTAATCCTAAAATTTACAGTCCTTTATGTGAATATAATCACTGTTTTTTAAGCAGTTACATATAATCCCTAAGATAAAAGGCTCTAGTTTTTGTAAAAATTAAAATATCTCTTATCCTGAACATCATTTCAAACATTAATAACAAAGTAACACATCAAAATTGAAAAATTGAGAATTCGTTCATAAAATATTTGCACAGAGCGAACCCCGTTTATGTAATTTTTTGTACATTTTCACCAGTTTTTTTCCCATTTTAATTATAATAAAAAAAAATCTGTTTTCATTTTAGGAGTTTTCCTTAAAATATACTAAATAAATCTAAAAATCAGAAAAACATCCCCATATTTCCAATTTTTTCAAAAAAAGTTGTCGCAAGTGTTCGGATACCTTAAGCCTTTTAAGGAGACGTATTTAAATACATTAAGAAAATAAATTTGATTGAAGCTTAGTTCTATAAGTGGATCCGTAAGAATTTTTATTCTTTTGTGATAAAGGTGTGATACATTGTGATAAAGGTGAAAAATTCATGAAAATATTGTTTCTATCGTTGATTATCACTTCTTTGTGGTATCAATTCAAGCAAAAGCTACTTTAGAAATATCAGAATCCTTACTACATCTACAAAAGCTGTTTCTCTTTTTCCTTGTATAGTTAACTCTTTTGTAACCAACAATGTATACGTTAAACATTACTGACAAAAAATAAGAGGGTCTAGTCTAAATTAAACTTTTTTCTTACCAGTAAAACTTGCTTCTTAAAGAAGTTTTATATATATATATATATATATATATATATATATATATATATATATATATATATATATAACTCTCTCTTATGCTTTCTTTTTTTATTATATTTATGATAATAATATCTTTATATTGCTTAGGTTTTTTCATAGCTTTATTTGTACGCATTTAATTTTATTACTCATCATATATTGTAACATTTATTGTGGAACAAGTTCAGCATACTATCAATATAGGGCTTTTCTTAATCTTGTTTGATACTCTGTTTGTTATATTAATACCTAACTCTTCCTTACAGTTCATTTTCTGACGGCAGAATCAGTCTACTGTTTCTATTTGAGCCTATTTAAACAGAATTCAATGCACTTTTGTGAACTTATTTATACAGTAGAATTTTTGTTCAAACTTGATTTGTACATGTTAATATTTTATAAGAGACATTGAATCAAAATACTTATGAAAATATTGAAATTCTCGAACCCTTATTTTAATACGAATGTTTCAGAAAATTTTTCAGAGAAGCTTTTACTTGCAACTAATACATAGTTGGCAATTTAACACTAGATTGCCCAAGGAAGTAATTTTGACTGTTTTTTAATTTCAATTAAAAAACAATTATGTATATAATGACACAATTTCTTAGAATTTTTTAGAAGATATTTTTTCCCTAGTAAAGTAAATTTTGTTAATATTTACTAATAACTTGTTATATGACTTTAAATATAATACAAAAATGTTAAAAATTAATTTTAAACAAATTTCTTTTACACATTAGTTATTCTTTCACAATGCAGTCATGTTCTTATGTTCCTTAAACTCTTCGTGATTATTTGCTGGAGAAAAAATATGGGTGCTCTCAAGAATTTTGAGAAGGTTTCAAAAAACTGTTTTTTGTGCAACATGACTATAGTTTTTAATAAGGATGCAGAAAAAAAAGAACAATTCAGTAACATAGCTAAAAAGACCAATGTAGAGTTAAAGAAAATTATAATATACTGTTAAGATACAGGAAATTTTTTAGGAACAACAATACAGTTTGAAGGAGAAAAAAAAATTAAAAAATGACGCGTTTGTATTAAAAAATTATTCCTTCACTAAGGTAATTTAAAAATCCGGAGAGAAATTTCAATTAATTCAGATTTCTTTATACTATATCAATTAACATATATTTCAAAATACTTAATTTTAAGATCATGAATATTTGTAGCTTTTGTACGAGAATACTAAAGCTTGTGTGATAATGTCATTTGAAAAATAATTGAAAACACATTTGAGTAGCTTCATTTATATTCAAGTTAAGTGATTCAATACATTATGCTCTCCATAACATATTTTATTCAAAATGTTAATGCAATTATCTACACCGTTATTTGGGGCAAATAATTAGATGAAACTTCCGCAACACCATGCCCAGGTAGCATTTTAGTACATCCTACAGTTTTTAAACTCAGCAATTAAACCCAAAAATGACTGAAAAATCTACAAAAGGAAAGCAGATTTCTTCGAAGATAATGGAAAAAGATGTTAGTTTGTTGAATAACAAACGGAAGAATGTACTGAAGGTAAACAAAGATATCAACTTCAAATACAGTTGTGTGCAAAACTTTTTCAATTGTATGAAAATTACAATCTGTTTTATACCAACAAGAAAATAATCAGTTATCAAGGGAAAATGTTTTTAAACATTTTCAAATGCAATTGATATCAATATAAAAGGTATTATACATATAAATTCAAATATTTAAGTTTCAACAAATTTGTAATTCAGAGAGGAAAAGTTCAAGTATTGCTATCTTAAATTGATTTTCTTTTTTAAATATTTACGTTCACGTATATAAAAAATAATAATAATGTTTACTGACTTATTTCATTCAACTTATTGAAATAAAAACTTATTTTTTCTTTGAACATTTTTTTAAAAAAATGTTTACTCTCTTCATATTTTTTATACCCTCAATTGATTTCTTAAGTACAATTTTCTGTAAGGACACATTCTGCCGAGACCACTTGTAAAATTCTGAAAGCGCCGGTTCTCGTCCACTCATCGAAGGGTTACCTCCTGGGGAAGCCATGATTGGATTGGATTGAAGTAATCAAAATTTGCACTGAAAATCTGTGCTTTCACTGGTGTTGCTATACTGTACTTATCAGCACAAACCAATACCTTACAGTACATTTAAATTGTCATTTTAAAGAGAGGGACGAACAACAGGTTACTCACTTTTCACTGGGTTTGTACTAAAGCAAATGTAAGATGATGAAAATATTTTAAAATTCAATGGTGCAAAATCTCGTTAACACTTGAGTCAAGATTTCAATATCTACCACAATTTTTCACCTGAAATAAATTTCAAAGCAATATATATATATATAGATTGATAGATTGAATATTAACGCCGCACTGTTCAGCTACACGAGTTCTTTTGGTGACGGACCACATAATTTTGAACAATGGTCAAGTGACATGGATGACACCTGAGCTGTCACCCCCTCTCCTAACTACCACACCACACCAACTGTAAGGACATTTCAGCTCTTGACAGATTTAACGTGCATCGCTGCCCTACACGGGGGATCTTTAGTGGTACTGGGCTCTAACTCGTGACAAGGCAAGCCACGGTCCGATACCTATACCACTCTGCTTCCGCGGCCTATATATATATTTCATACTTTTAAGGTGAATCAAGTTAAGGTATCTGACTACTTCCGACAACATTTTTTTTAAAAAAAATGAAGACATGGGGATTTTTTGTGGTTTTTAGATTTATTTAGTACATTTTAAGATAAATATGCTAAAGTTAAGAAGAGAAAAAGAAATTATTGTTACTAAAATGGGAAAAATTGGTAAATATTTACAAAAGATTACATAAATGGGGCCCATTCTGTACAAAAAGTTTATGAACAAATTTTTAATTTTTTGATTTTGATGTGTGTGTTGCGTTGCTATTCATTTTTAAAAAGACCTTCAGGATAAGAGATATTTTGATTTTTGCTAAAACTAGTGCACATTATCTTCGTTATTATGTGAAATTAATATTCACATAAGGGACTGTAAGTTTTGTAATAAAGCAATGGTTGATAAATCTGAAAGTTAAAACACTTCTACTATTATACAAAACATACACAAAAAAATTCAGTTAATTAATTTCAAAACTTTTTGAGCAATCGCTGTTCCCGTTTGAGCGTATTCAAAAAAACACGTTTCGAGTAAAATGCATTTTAATGTATGACATTTTGCTTAAAGTAATGGCATCTGCTTTTACTTAAGCACTTGTAGTTTTTGTTTTAGTGAATGGAAAATAATAAACTTGGTATTTTAATTTCATAAAGCTAATAAGATAGCATATAAAATAAAATCATACAAAAATTGTCAGTTATTAGCAGAATTCACAATTTTAGGATAGTCGGATACCTTACAGAAAAATAGTCTTTGGATTAAATTTGTTACATAGATATCCTTAAAATTCTAGTCTTTTTTGTTTAGAACTACGGTGCTGTGGAACTTTTGACATTCATTACAAAGTGCTCAATCAGTTTGTATGTGAATTGAATGATAACTTGATTTTTTATACACGTCACACTACAAAACAACATGAAGCTGTTAATGATTGAAAACGTTATTTTAAAACACGATTAAAACATGAAGCAGTGCTTCTCGAAGTTTCAATATTCGCGACCCAATATTCAATCATAATTTTAGTCGCGCCCCTTAAACAATTACAATGTATTGAATTCAATAATATTATACTTTGGTGATAAAACTACGATGCGACTTTAACCTCTTAAGCGCCACCGATGTATATAAAGGTCTCTGTCAGCCAAAGCGTCAATTTTCCGGGACGTATATATACGTCTATCCAAAGTAAGACATTTTCTGTGCACTGCTTTCCATAAAATTATTCCGAAGTCTTTGGAATGCAATAAAAGGACCTTGGAAATGTTTGCGAAGGATTTACTTATTTCAGAGATCATTTCCTTCTTTATTCCTCCCCCTCAATATATCATATATACGATATATTGAGATAAGTATTAATTTTCGTATGTGATTTTATATTTGACAGAGTCCCATGAGGTCAATGCTACTTATTAAACTCGTTCTTAACTTAGTATTATTTAATTAATTATAAAAAAACATTGTGTAGCACACTGATACATTTATAAGTATAATATATCAGTGTAAATTTGTATTTTATTTTATTTATTTATTTATTTATTATTTTTTTATGTCAGAATATGTTTTGTTTATTTTCTTTCGGTAAATTAATAATTTTTTAAATAAGCTTATGTTTTCAACTTTTCAATATGCTCGCCCCCCCTCGTAGAGTGCCACTCCCCTCAAGGGGGGCGCACCCCACAATTTGAGAAACACTGACATGAAGACAACCCTAAGCTAGTACCCCTCTTTCGAAGCTTCCACACTATGCCAATGTGAGGACTTAAATCCTTGGCACATTTAACTCGCATCAGTGTGAATCTACACAGCGAGTTTGTAGTTTTACCAAGAACAGAACACATGGCTAAACAGAAATAACGAAAGAAATGAGTTTGTAGACATTAGCATTTGGTTAACACAGATTTTACATAGAATAAAAATTACACTTAATAATAAAAATATATAAAATCCATTGATGTCTGTTGCTGTTTTTAATTGACAATTAAAAACTGCAACAGTTTTGTAATGACAGAGTCTAAATAATTTTTTTAACCCTTCTTTGCATGATGATAGAAATTTAAATCATAACATTTCGGGAACAAACACCTCTTCTCAAAAAGGTGTACTGTAAATCGGTAGTTGCTAGCAACTTTTTTAATGACTATTGCTAAAGAAGGAATGTTTTTGTGTTGTCAAAATAAATAAATAAATATCACAATCGTTATAGTGGGTTTGAAGTCACTCCGCTGTTTGTTGTGGTTGAAAGGCACGTGCGAGATTTCTTTCTTGATTTTTTTTTTCATATAACTAATCTCAGATATTTTTGCTAATAAAATCGATAATGAGCGGAGAAAAGGTAAGTCTTACAAGTATACAAAATTATACACAGTTATACAATTGTTTCACTTCTAATGAAAGACGATTTTTTAAATCATATGTTTATTTTATATTATTGTTGTACAGAAATTTAGAAGAGAGGGACATTGAAGATTACTTGGACCAGTTAGAAGGCGGTTGGATATCAGAAGATTACCTTGATGATAAATGAAATTTTAAAAAAAAATAATATTAATTTTTTAATTATTATCAGGAATAAACTGATACAAAGATACGTTATTTTTTATTTATTTTGTACTGAGCTTATCATGTAAATTTGCATGATGATGATGGGTATTTCCAGCAAACTGTTTTTTTATTATTTATATATAAATGTATATACTAGGATTTTTAAACACTTTCCTTTAATGAAGAGCATGTAATGTATTACCCTAATTTATTTCGCAAAAAAACAACAACATGAAAAATGAAAAATGTAACAAATTTTTCAAAGAAGGGTTAAGAAATAACTTCAAAAAGCCCATTAAAATCCTTCAAAGAAAATAAGAAACTTTTTCCGCAAAAAAATTAAAAAGATTTGTAGGAATTTCCAAATTTAGAATACTCTGAAAAAAATGGAATTTTAAAATAAATTTTAATATGAGATTAATATCCTCTTATCATTTTATCTTTAGCTGCATTTGTTTTTCATTTACCTTCTGAAATACATTATTCACACTTTAACTTTTAAAACACAACTTTTTAAAAATTTTGATGAAGTCAAAAAGAAATTTATTTTGATCCGCTTGATATATTTGCTTTTATTAAGATTGAATGAGTTTACAGATAACTTACGCATAAGCCAAATGAATAAAATTACTTAATTCCAACTTTTTAATAAGCAGTCGTTTTTATAAGCATCATCAAACCTGATAAACTTTACAATGATATGTTCTTTGAATACAATCAATATCTGAAAAGAGTTACATTTTGTGTTTTAGTAGCAAAATTGTATGGATCAATAGCAAGAACAAATAAGCTGATTTAAAATATTCCACGTGGAAAGGAACAAGTATGTGAAATATCTCGTAAAATAAATGCCCTATACCGTTCGTTTATTTTATGCACTCTTTAGAAGTTGCTTTCGGATAAAAATAAACTTCGAAATATAAAGAATATATAAAATGTTGAAAAAAGGGAATGGGTAGGGAAAAAAAGAGAAAAAAATTTGGGAAGGAAAATGCTATTTATAAAAGGAATCCACAACCCGAAAAATTTTACCAAGTCTACATATATTAGATGGTAATGCATTCGCTCTTCGTATCAGTTCAGTATTTAAGTTTTTTTTTACTTTAAACATATAAAATGCTTTTGGCCTGTCTAATACGAAATAGGTGTAATAGATTAGATCACACTATTTATGAAGTATTGCACTGTCAAGGAATAATGTACAAAACTTTATACTTGTAAAAAATTGATTTCACAGTCAAAAATAAAACTAATTTACAGGGTGTTTTAAATGAATATCGGAGTTTTAACTTTTATAGTATTTATTACATATAACTTACAAGTATAATTCATACATCGCGGGAACGAGTAACTGAAACAGTTTAACCTACAAGCTTACAAATGTTCAATGTGAGCCCCATTCAACACACGGTGCATATTAAGTCGATAGGCGAGTTCATCTCAAACTTTTTTACTGTGTCTGAGGTAATTTTTGCAATAGCTGCATCAATCCTATGTCTTAAATCTGGAAGTCAACTGGTAGAGGAGGAACGTACACACAATCCTTAATGAACCCCCACTGATAAAAATCCCATGGTGTCATTGAAACAAGCTTTATCGTGAGACCCTTTGCAGCCAATCCATTGGTCGGGTTCAGTGATGTTCAATCAATCGCGCACTGAGAAATGCCAGTAAGGTGGTGTACCATATTGCTGTCAAATGAAGTTACCTAGCTCACTTTCTTCCAATTAAGGAAATAGCCATATTTGTAGAGCATCAAGATAGACAAAACCAATTACAGTTGATTCTCCGTAAACGAAAGGCCCATACACTTTCCACCAAGATATGGGGGGAAAAATCAATTTAGATGGGTCTCGTTGCAATTCTAGCACCTTGTGAGGATTTTATATAAGCTGTGAAATCCCCGGAAGGGGGGTATCATCTCTCCCTCATCCATGCGACCTAAGTTTGTAGGGATAAAAGATTGACCACTCAAGCCTTCCATAATAAATTTAGTTTATTATTATTTCAATTTATATTAAGCAATGCAACCCAAGTCTTAGAGGTAAATGATCAGGAGTGATGCGACATAAATACTTCTTAGCAAATAGCGCATTAAATCCTACTCACTATCTTTATGATAAATTAACCATCGAATCTATATCTATAGCCGATTCCTTAACTAACTAGAGTCGGTTCTATCACTGAAGTCTAATATTATATCGCTTACCGATATTCCACGGCGAACCGCTACAAATCTTTATATATCTTCTGTATAATACTATAATCCAACTTGATCTGGTAATCAGGCAACCTTCTGGCTTCGAACCCATTTCTATATGACTCTTATAATACTTCCTAAGACTTCTAAGACTCCCCCTAGCATGTCTCAGGCTCTCGTGAATGTTTAAGCTCCAATATATATATACTCATTCCTAATCTGCATGTCGCGTTTTTTTCTTGAGTTTTTTGGAGTGAAATGCCATTCTGGCCCCAAAGATTCCCCAAGAGGATTTTAGTGAAAGGCCCGATAAAGCCACGTCACAAATCTCCAAATGTTCGCATGATGAGTGTTCACATGTCCACTGAGGTGAAACGTTGATTTAGCACTGAATACGACATAATCCACCACATTTTCATTGGTATGTATTAACATGGCGTTCGCGACTATGGTGAGTAAACCGTAGTCTGTCGGTATTAGAGCTTTTAGCAACTGCAGACGCTAAGGACGTAGTTCTAAGCGTTTGCATAAAACTTTACAAACAGTCGTCACTGGTATTGCTAATTCACGACTGCTGATTTTTTTGGCTACGCATGAAAGTCTCTCACTCGACCAACACTCTCTTCGCTAAGCCTTGGTCGTCCCGCTCTCTTCCCTTGACAACCAGTTGTTTCAAACTGATGATACCATCTGCGAATGTTATTATCGTTTGAAGGTTGACAACCGAGGTTAATACGAAACGCTCGTTGCACAGTAACATCAGATTCTGTCTTTGCAAAACTGGGGAACACAAACCGCTTTCTGTTCACTCGTCGCCATTTTTCTGATAGGCGGGGAAGGTGTAAAAATTAACTTACGTTTCGCGCGCATCTGCAAACATGCCAGCAAACAAAACTGTTTCAGTCGCTTTTTCTTTCCAGGTATGAAAATTGCACTTATATAAATATATACTTAAAACGTTAAAACTCCGGTAATCATTTAGAAACAAGCCGTATTTAAATATTTCTCCATTTAGAAACTACGAAGTAGTTTTTCGAATTATATACAAAATCTTATTTGTATAATTCTCATTTCAAAAAGAAATTTCAAAAGGAAATGTTTAATGTAATCTGTTATGGAAGGAAACGCGTTCTGTTTTGAAATATTTTAACCCGAGAAAACTCCTTTTAATTACCACGTTTAAGACAAATATATTTTAAGTACATCCACTATATTGATGGAAAAGATACATGATTGGAGAAAACATATAAGAGCTCCTGTATAACAACGTATATAAATATGTAGCGTATTGTGACATCTCTCGCGTTCTTCTTCTAACATAACTCCTACGTTCTTTGACGGCCACGATTAATGGCAAAACTTTTCCAACCCAATTCCAAGAGGAAAAACGAAGCAACAATGCAAATAAGATATCCTTTAAAAGGATAGAAAGTTTAGTGAGAATGGATGGCAATCTTAGAGAAAGCTTAGTGTGGAGCAGTTGGAAGTGTAATTAGACGGCCTACTCAGGAACCACGGAGACGCCCACCCTCGCTAATATTTACAAGGAGTCACTATTGCAAACGAGCACATCCGTCTACCTGAAAGTATCAGAATCGTTGAGTCTTCAACCAAGGTAGGAGGATTATATTCTGAACGCTAGTGAATTATTGAATTGAGATTAGGAGGATCTAATTAGTTATATTGATAAGTGATCTAATTGCGCGATCTGACTTAGTTAAACGGCCGTACTTTGGTTTATTCTCACTTAAAATAAGTTTGTTCGTTATATAAGTAATTTAAGTTAAATTCTTAATAAAAGTCATATTAAGAATTATAGAATGTCTCATCCTTCCGATAATCCCACACATCTAACTTACGCGGAACCCCCACGACATAGCTATGGACAGATGGCTATATGTCACAATGGCGCCCGAACAATTATAATTTTGGGTTAGGTAATGCAGGAGGATTTGGTATTTTACCTGAAATGTGTTTTTCCGGGTCTGAGAATGTCACAGAATTCCTTGAGGCTATAGATAATCAAATACAGTTACTTGAAATACCAAGTAATCTGTCATGTGCTTATTTAAAAAAGTCATCTCAGGGAAGGGCTCAAGATTGGTACTCAATATTTGGATCGGTGCTAGTGCAAGATACAGCCACGGATTTCGCGCAGCTCAAGGCTGAATTAGCGAAAGCTTTTCCCGCAATCAAAAATAAGAAAGAATTGGAGGCTAGGTTTTTAGCGTCACAGCAGGGAAGAAATCAGGAACCAACAGACTTTGTTTACGATTTGCTAAAAATACATAAGAGTTTAGAGCTAAGGATGTCGCAGGTGGAATTGGTTGATCACATTTTTGTTAGACTCGAACCACAAGTCCAGGACTATGTGGAAGTTCGCAATCCGCAGAACACGGTACAATTTTTAGAAATATTGGCTAAATTTGAAGAGAGGTATTCTTACAAATTAAAGAGGTTCGCAGAATAGTGATAATGTGGAAAGACGGGGTCAAAACGCGCATAGGATGCCTAATTTGATGCTAATCGTAGAAACTGGAGAAATTCCGAGTTTGGGCGTAGACCAAATAATGGCAGAAATGATTTTAGAGGTACTTATGAGAATAGCCGTCAAAGTAATAGGTGGTCGGTGAGGAGGAATAGATTTCAGAATGATGATCAGAGATTGAACGAAAGGGGATACCAATTTCGAAATGATCGAAATGATAATTTTAATAGAGGGGACCGTAGAAATAGGGGTTCGAGTGAAAATTTCAGTCGAGGTGATAAGATGCAAAGGGGACGATTGAATGTTGTGAAAGTTAAAGAAGTTCATCCTCAAAAGGAATCGGCAGGGGATATACCAATTAAGCTTTCTCCGATATGTATATCACCCGAGAACTTCCCACGTTCCTATTTTATTAAATAACACATTTTTGAAAGCGCTATGGGACACCGGAGCAGATAAATCCTTTATATCGGAAGAAGTATATAAAAAATATTTTTTTTATAAACAAGTTACAAAATCTCGAGCCCAGGTAATCACAGCACAGGTAGCGAAATGCCAAAATATAGGAATTGTAGAATTGATTATTCAAATCAGAGATTTTGTTAGACCTTGGTCATTTCATGTGTTGACGGATTTGGAATATCAGTATTCTTGGTATTGTTTTTTATAATGGATCAAATCGTTTTAGATTTTGATCAGAAAACGTTGGCAATTCCAGATTCGGTGGTTGAAGATAATAAGGTAGATGAAGGGAATTTGCGCTTTGATGTGTCAGAAAGGAAGTTAAATATTGTGGCTAATGTATTATCGCAAAACCCTGTGGAAAGTATAATAGAAGAAAAGGTTAATTGTCCAATAATCAGAGATTTAGTTCTTACTTCGCGGGAACAGTTAATAACAGAACAAAAGCATGACCCAGAATTAGGTCATATCTATAGATATTTAGAAAACCCGGAAGATAACTCTGTTAATGCGACGATATGTGAGAATTGCTCCCACGACTTTCGTCTAATTGAAGGCTTGTTATTTTATGCGAAACACACAACGTCGTTAGGTGAAATGCGTGTATACATTCCAGTCTTTAAGGAATGAAATAATGAGAGAATTTCACGACAAGCCACCAGGGACATCGGGGAGATTTAAAACTTATCAAAAAAATTCCAGACGTTTGTTATTTCCCGTATAGGAGAAAATTTATTGATCAATATGTCTCTACATGCCATATGTGCCAAGTTAATAATTATAAAACGCGTTACCGCTGGTCGATTGAACCGATTGTATCAAATTATTAAAAATGAGATAGTTACGTTAGATTTGTTAGGCCCGTATCCTATATCGAGAATAAGACGTAATCGTATTTTTTTCATTATATAGCAAATGGGCTGAAATTATCCCCTTTTAAAGGCCCGGCTCGTATAATAGCGGATTTTTTTTTTGATAATTTTATATCGCGTTTTGGAGCTCCAATAAAATTAATAAGTGATAACGGTCCCCAATTTATATCCGAAATTTTGAACATTTAAGTGAAAGATTAGGCATAAGGCATGTGAAGACTGTTGCATATAGGCCACAAGCAAATCGGACTGAACGAGTTAATCGAGATATAGTGCAAATGATTGCAAATTATGTTAATGATCAACACGATACTTGGGACCAATTCTTACGTGAGTTTGCTTACGCTATTCGTACGGCAGTGAATGAAACAACGGGAAAATCCCTGCGGAGTTATTTATGGGTCGAAAATTGATTACCCCATTTCAAAAATTAGTAACGATTTCAGATGGATCGGAATTTACAGTTAGAAATATCGAAAAAGTCTTTAATGAAGCTAGACTAAGTACGAAAGCTAAGCAGGAAAGGTGGGAAAGATATTATAATTGACGAAGATGGGATATACAAATTAAAAGGTAAATGATTGGGTCTTATTAGAGACACACCCTTTAAGTTTAGCAGCTAATAAAATTTGTTCCAAATTTAAACAAAAATTTGAAGGTCCCTATAGAGTATTAGAAGTAAGAAATAATAATAATATTGTAATATGGAAGTCAGGAAAAAGATTAACTGTTAACGTTGATCAAATAAGAATATATCGTCATAGGAAATGTGACGAGGTCGAGTTAGGAACAGGATCGCCCAGATAGTATTAGTTCACGTCAGGAAACGAGTAGTTCGGAAAAAGTACATCAAAGATCAAATGAGTCACACTATGGGAAAAAAAGATCTGCGGTGAAACGTGAGTTAAAGGAAAAAGGGATAAATCTCCAGTCAAAACAACCTAAGAAAAACACGGATAGGGTCGATAAGCGCAGATCACTTGTCAGATCGCTTCCTAGCTCATTTACAAGTGAAAGAAGAAATAAAAGAGAACGGCTAGATAAAGGAATTAAAAGGTCGTATGGATCGGGGGCAAGTGGACCACAGAGAAAGTGGCAGAGAAATGGACCCAATAATAACAAAAGACCATTGTCATCCAGTACTATTTATATAAGTAGGGAAGAAGACAATACGGAGACAACTGAGTTCAAGATGGACCGAGATACAACCTGCGTCCACCCAAAGAAACGATCAGGAGTCCCACCGGCCAAGGAAGCAACAAGGCAAGCAAGGAAAAGCCGACAAGGAGACTTCAAGCCCTACAGCAGGCAACATAAAGAATTCCAGTGCAGCAGCGGAATGAGAAGAGGAAAAACAATGGTGCACCTGTCATTACAAGTCTGTTTGGGGACTAAATATAAAAATCAGATTGTATTGTTTCATTTTTTTTGATCTTTCCAACAAGTGGTCGGAAGAATTATTGCAAAGAAGGAAGTCTCGGGGGGTGTTTAAAGTTATAATCAAGCAAAAGTTGACACTACAATGAGTGTATATATATTTTTTGAACTTTTTACTTGTAAAAATTTTTCTTTAGTATTGGGGAAAACAACTTTTAATTATGCATTTGTTTACTTCGATGTATGACTTCGTGAGATGCGACAATTCCTTTGGTTATTTGTTTTAATGATTTATTGAAAAATGTTGGTAATTGTATAAATGTATGTTTTATATGTTGTTGTATTGTTCCGATTAAGATGTGCGGTTAGGGAAACGCGGCGTAGTCAGGGCACTAACAATAATATTAAATGTGCGCGGCTCATTGGGAGTTTTATGGAACCAGATGCGGGATGGAAATGAAAGTTTATTGTGATTTACAAATGATATATAATGCATAAAAATGGTGAAACTTATTGGTATTATGTAAATATAGATTTGACAAAGTAACTTAGAGAGTTTTTATTTCAGGGTGACAGACCCTGAAAGTATTGTTCCATAGCTGATATGTAGCCTCAACTCGGAGCAGTGGAGCCGGTCTCCCAGCTCCCAAATGAATGTTTGTCCTGAAGCAGAGTTTGGGTCTGCGCACCCAGGAAAAATGAACGTCGAAT
The DNA here is from genome assembly GCA_019973955.1 of Trichonephila inaurata madagascariensis. Classification (NCBI taxonomy): domain Eukaryota; kingdom Metazoa; phylum Arthropoda; class Arachnida; order Araneae; family Nephilidae; genus Trichonephila; species Trichonephila inaurata. The sequence goes on along the minus strand of BMAV01005694.1, from coordinate 59,443 downwards.
GTTTCTTTAGAAAATTTAAGTTGCTTTAAATATAGAGTTAAGTACATATGTAAAAAGTGAGAGTATACCATTATTAAACAAAAAAAATATTGGCCTAGTTAATGGACTAAAATTTATTGTGTGTGGCTGTCACGAGTTTAAATTTAAAATTAAGTTGAATATTAAATTTAATTCTAAGATGAATAATGAAAATTACAGTTAAGTTAAATATTGGAAATTATAGAAGTTAAAATGAGGATTCAAGGTTAAAATTTAAATAATACTTAGAAAGCGAGGAGATTCAGAAATTAAACCTTAGGCACCTAATTTATTAAGGGCGTTGAGAACCCTTAAATAAATCATGTTTTTCTTCTTGGAGGGGTTGTGACATCTCTCGCGTTCTTCTTCTAACATAACTCCTACGTTCTTGACGGGCCACGATTAATGGCAAAACTTTTCCAACCACCAAGAAGAAAACGAAGCAACAATGCAAATAAGATATCCTTTAAAAGGATAGAAAGTTTAGTGAGAATGGATGGCAATCTTGAGAAAGCTTAGTGTGGAGCAGTTGGAAGTGTAATTAGCGGCCTACTCAGGAACCCACGGAGACGCCCACCCTCCAATTTACAAGGAGTCACTGCAACGAGCACATCCGTCTACCTGAAAGTATCAGAATCGTTGGGGTCTTCAACCAAGGTAAAGGGTTATATCTGAACGCTAGTGAATTATTGAATGAGGTTTGAGAAACTAATTAGTTATATTGGGTAAAGGATCTAATTGCGCGATCTGACTTAGTTAAACGGCCGTACTTTGGTTTATTCTCACTTAAAATAAGCTTGTTCGTTATATAAGTAATTTAAGTTAAATTCTTAATAAAAGTCATATTAAGAATTATAGAATGTCTCATCCTTCCGATAATCCTACACCTCTCACTTACGCGGAACCCCCACGACATAGCTATCGACAGATGGCTATGTCACAGTTAAGTGATGAAATTTGTTCAGTGTGTCATACTTACAGATATATATATATATACACTTCCATGGACAAAAAATAGCACACTAAGAAATAACTGCGGGGTCGTAACGAAACTTTGCATGTAGGCACATATCGGGGAGGTATGCAAATGATTAGAAATGCAACGTGATTGCGCATTACGTATAGCCAGTAGAGGTTGTTTAACGTCGTCCTCCATGGAGTAGGAAACAAGTAACCATAGATGTTTGAGTGTGCTGAATCATTCCCAAAAGAAGAGCTGAGGTAGACATGCCATTAGACAATAGTAGTAGTGCCGTAGACATGCCGTTTTCGAAGACAATATGAGCAGTTTGAGAGGGGGAGAATCATCGGCATGATGGAAGCTGGATGGTCAGCTAGGCAAGTAGCTCGTCAATTAGGCCGCTCTGATTGTGTTGTGAAGCGGTGTTGGGACCTGTGGATCCCAGGAATGTCTTTTACACGAAGACATGGCTCAAGACGCCCTCGACAGACCAGTCGTTGAGAAGACCACCACATCGCAATAAATGCACGCGTACAGCTTACTGCTTCATCGGCCGCAATCCAGTCACAGGTAACACCTTCACTAGAGGCCTCTGAGACTTCTCGAACAATACGAAAGCGCCTAGCTGAAGGACATTTGGGATCGAGGCACCCATTGCGTGTGCTGCCCTTGACGCCCACCCATCGGCACCTCTGTTTGGAGTGGTGCCGTGCACGAAGAAACTGGACTGCAGCGGAATGAAAGCAGGTCGTCTATAGCGACGAATCCAGATTCAATCTCAGCAGTGAGGACAATCGTGTTCGTGTGTGGAGACCCCTGGTGAATGCCTTATACAATACACGGTCATCCCTAGTATTGATCCATGGCTCCGTGGCAGCCCAGCAGTATGTCCATGAGATCCTGCAACCACATGTGTTGCCACTCATGCAACGGCTCCGACGAGCCCTTTTTCATCAAGACAATGCTTGACCTCACACGGCAAGGGTAAGACTGTCTCCGCACTGTTACTACCCTTCTCTGGCCTGCCCGATCAAAATATTTGTCTCCAATCGAGAAGATCTGGGATCATTTGGGACGGCGAGTTGGGCATCCTACGAGTTTGAACGAACTAGAGGCAAGGTTACAGCAAATATGGAACGAAATGTCTCAAGACGTCATACAGAACTTGTATGTCTCAATGCCTGATCGTATCGCATCATGCATTCTTGCTATATATAGAGGGAGTTCAACATGGTATTAAATCATCCGTTCTTTCGCCTTTTTCTCTGAAATAATTGATCCTTTGATATTTTCTAATCATTTACTTATATCAAAGTAGTCATAGCGTATGTAAAATTTCGTTTAATTTTGATGAATCTTTCTTGGTGCGCTAATTTTTTGTCTATGAGTATATATATATACATATATAACTCCCAAACAACATACACTATATAAAAGACTTATTTTGAAACCAAGTGCAGAAGATGCATTTTTGGTATGACATGAGCATGTTGGTCGAAACAACAGGTACTTCTGATTAACATATGAGTATGAGATACGTCAACGCAAAGTCCGTTTAAAATGTCAGCACATTCAGGCATATTATTAATGTCATTTAAATGCTGTTGAAATTTGCATACTTTCGGTGCTGACGTTTGCACGGAAATGCACTTTAGTGTTAAATTGTATGTAATTTACACACAAATAGTTGGAGCATTGGGCACTGAATGCAACATTAACTTAGGGAGCCTTCCTTTTATTATTATCCTTTAATTCTAATGGCGGAGTATTGTTTGGAATTTTGATTCTTATTTATATAAATAAATATTAAGCTTGAGGGTTTATCTTTGGATATGTGAAAACTAAAACAATTTATAGAATTTAGTAGTAATCCCTACCTCATCCGATTAAAGCTACTATTTATCTCACATTACCGTTTTACTAAAGATTCTTATTAATGCAACAGGAAAACTGCATAATCTGTATCAGATTTATATTTTAAATTTTTTCGATACAAAATGCAACAATAAAAGCAACTCGGAAATGATGCTGAATCATTGCTTCTAATTTTACTTACGACAGCCCTGTTTCATTTTACATCTTTTTCTGAAATTTTTTTTACAGAATTCTGCTGTTCATTATAGTAGTGTGTTGCTTATCTGTAAAAAGTAACAAGCGTAATTAAAAAATTTAGCTTATATTGAGCGACATAAGGTTCATAGTGGGGGGAATGCTCTTGAATCTTACTTTAATTTTTGTATAAAAATTCTTGGATAAATATAAATATAACCATTTTCTACATATAATTACTCGTAACCTAATATGTTAAGACACAGGCTACGTGATTTATAAAGCAAAAATTGTGTAATACGTTTAAAAGTAGCTCTTAAAGGCACGAAGTGGTACTTATATGGAAGATAGAACTCCTGACCTATGAGTGAGTGAGTGAATATTAACGTCGCACTGCTCAGCTACACGAGGGCTTTTGGCGACGGACCTCGTAATTTTGAACCATGATCAAGTGACGAAGACTACGCCTGAGTTGGCACCTCCTCTCCTACCACACCACACCAACGGGGGAACGTTTGAGCTCTCGACAGATTTAATGTACATCGCTCCCCTACATGGTGAGTCCTTAGTGGTGCTGGGCTCGAACTCGCGTGACAAGCAAGGCACAATCCGATACCTTGACTACTAGACCCACGACCTATGGATCCAAGTCCAATAACATGACCTCTAGACCAAAGGGTTCACCACTGTCCGGGGGCTATTACTGGCTTATGCAGATGATAAACACTCCAGTGAATCGGTGGGTAGGCGAAAAAATGATATCGTTAAGATGGTGAGCGTATGTGTAGCGTGAGCGTTGTTGCTGTTAAGGTATCCGAATACGTTCGGAACCGTGGTTTAAAAAAGTGCATAAATGGATAATTTTCGTGATATTTAGAGTCACTTAAATTAGAATACTTGTATAAAATTGTTTTAAGGACATTTTGACAAAAAATTTATTTAAATACAATATTTCAGCAAAACATTAACTAATAATAACCTTTTTTCAAAATGCTCCTTTGTGAAAAATGCTTCTATTATAATAATATTTTGCCTGTGTATAGCTAAAACCACTGTGCAGAGGTTTAACTATGAGTTTTGTAAAAAAGTCACATTATTTACAGAGTTACAACAAATTGAAATATAATTATCGGCGTTTTTTTCTTAAAATTTCTCCTCTCTGTTGTCGGAAAACATGGATAAACCCACTTCTAAGTTGTATGTTTCAAAAATTCTAGTTGAGCCTCTACACAGAGGTCTGAGCTATATACAGGCCATTATAATAGACCATTTTTCACAAAATGAGGATATTTTGAAAATTAGTCATTCTATGTTCATTTTTTGTCAAAATATTGTACTTAAATAATTTTTTATTGTAATACTATTCTAAAAACAATTTTATATCTCTATTTTCTAATCTAAGTGACACTAAATATCATAAATATTATCCATTTATACGCTTTTGCAAAATCACGGTTCCGAACGTAGTCGGATACCTTAATTGGAGGTGCTGCATCAAGTGAATTTGATGACTTTGGTTGCTGCGTCAAGTGAATTTGATGACTTTGGTTGCTGCGTCAAGTGAGTCTGACGACTTTGGTTGCTACGTCAAGTGAGTTCTGACGACTTTGGTTGCTCTTTTTGTGGGTAGATGGCACCACGACAGATCCGAAGTTTCCATCTTTTACTTATTCAGTCAAAGTCACCAATGAAGTGGCCCACATCCGGAGGATAGAACCCGCGGTCTATGGATCCGAAGCATAATAACATGGCATGGCCACTAGACAAAAGTGATCACCACTGTCCGGAGGATGTTACTTGCTTATGCAGATTATACCGCTACAGGCATATAAAAAGAGATTATTACTTCCAAACAATAGTTCAAATCGGATTTCAACGTTGCAATGCATTAATTGCCGAGTTTTACTTCTATCGACTGTTAAATGCCTGGTTTTTTCTAGTTCTAGATCAACTTTTGAACCGACTGCTGTGTACTTTATTTTCTTTTATTCGAATGCGCTGTTATGAAAGGCAAAAACGTTTTCATTTTTTATTCACTATTTGCTATAACTAAACAAGAATGTATATTGAAGTAAACTATTATCAAAATAGCAGTGCAATACCATGATTATCCCTTTTTTAGTATAGGAATAATGAAAAAAAAAAGGCTATTTTAGCTTATATTTTTTATGTATCTTGATATATTTAATCGTATTCTACGAAACATAATTACAAGTAAAACAAAAAGGACGCATTATTTTTATATTAAAATTCATTCTTTATTTAAAACTAAATATCGCTTATTTTAGGTTTTGATTTATTAAAAATTGATTTTAGATCACACACAAGATAAAAAATCTATTATAAATATGCCTGTTAAATTTACACTGAAATCTTTTGTTCCAAAAAGAAATTTCTTTGTTTTTCTATTAGTATTCTTTGTTATACTGTTATAATAAATGTGTATTAATATTCTTTGTTATTCTGTTAATAAATGTGCATTAACATTCTTTGTTATTCTGTTAATAAATATGTATTAATTTTCTTTGTTATTCTATTAATATTTTTCTATTAATATTTGTTGTTATCTAATTAGAATCTGTTGTATATGACACATATTCTAATAGACTAAAAATGCTCAAAATTAAACATCATGTGAAATTTGTTAAATTGATTAGATTTTATAACCTTCAAAGAAATAAAAATGAGCTCTTAGAAAACGAATACGTAGTTCCCTCAAAAAAGAAAAGGAATGCTCGTTCTTTGAGATAAATAATTTTACGTTCTCTTAAGAGCTGGTAGATGCCAGCTAATGAATAAGAAAAGTTAAAGGAAAGGAAATAAGCATAAATTTCGCAAAATGATGTATTAAAGGAACCCATCAAAATCATCTGTTGGTTTGTATAAAAATGGCATTTGCGGATTTAAAAAAGTCTGTAAAATATGAAAAAAAAATATCTTCCGTAAGATTAATTAAGTGATTCAGTTTGACATACTAATCAATATTGCGCTGTTTTTCAAAGACGTGAAATCATTACTGTGAACAATGTAAGTAATTAATTTCCTGGTTACAAGGTAGTGAAAAAAAAATCATGTCAAAATCCGATGTTTGAAACACTTGTTGAACTGAGGCGTAAAAATCGACTTTTCCCTGCAACAGTTTTTTGTCTCTTTAAACTAAGCAAGGACGACAAAAAGGAAATTTAATTAAATATTTCAACTATTTTACTCGAGAGCACTTCTGAAACGCTTATTTAGGGCCTCGAAAAAGACATCCGGACATTCCAGAGAAATGTTTTATGATTATCATAGTAATGATGTGAATAAATTAAAGAGAGGTATAGCATTCCAAACATTCTTCTTGAACTCAAAAACCTGGATACAACATAGATACATAGGATAAAATGTCTTGTTTTTTATCTTTTATGCTTTCACCGTGTTAAGTTTTATGTAAATATTACAGTACGAATTAAGATTAATAGAAATATTTTTTTCGTTGTGTTCTTGTGCACTGCGCTTTGAATCATTAATTATTGAGTTTTATCGGTTTGACTTGTTAACTAAGTTAAGTAAAACGTATAGGGCTGCGGTAGCACAGTGGTCAAGGTATCGGATCATGGCAGGCATGTCATGAGTTCGAACCCAGTACCACTAAAGACCCGCCGTGTAGGGCAGCGATGCATGCTAAATCTGTCGAGAGCTGAAATGTTCTCTCATTGGTGTGGTAGTTAGGAGAGGGGGTTGCCAGCTCAGGTGTCGCCCTCGTCACTTGACCATGGTTCAAAATTACGTGGTTCGTCGCCAAAAGCCCTCTTATAGCTGAACAGTGCTCTACGCTAATATTCACTCACTCACTAGTAAACTAAGTTATGTAAAACGTAATACAGTGTTTCTCAAACTATGGGACGCGCCTCCCTAAGGGGTGTACCCCTACGAAGGGGGCGCGAGCATACTGAGAAATCGAAAGCAAAATATTATTTTAACTAAATATTTACTTGCTGAAAGTAAACAAATAAATACATTCTGACACAACAAAAGAATAAAATAATCATTTACACTATAATACACTTATATATATATATATATATATATAAATGTATCAGTACCGCACACACAAACTATTTTATAATTAATTTAACAATAGTGAGTTAAGGACAAGTTTAATAATTACCAGTGACTCCATGGATTTGTCAGATAAAATTATATGCCAACATTATAACACTTATCTTGATAATTTGTACGGTTTATAATTAATCCATTAAATGCCGATTAAAAATTACGCGATTCGTTCACCAATGCCACCGTTTAGCACATAGGTAAGCGTATGTGGTGTATAGTGGGGGGTAGAAAAGGAATAATCAAAAATTCTTGAAATAAGTAAATCCTTCGCAAACACTGTCAAGGTCTTTTTATTGCTTTCCGAAGCCTTCGGAATAATTTTATGGATAGCAGTTCACAGAAAAGATATCACTTCGGAAAGACATATATATACGTCTAGGGCAAATAAAACACTGGCTGAGTGAGGCGTTTATATACGTGGGGGTAATTAAGGGGTTAAAGTCGTATTGTAGGTTTAGCGTCAAAGTATAGTATTATTGAACTTAATACATCGTCATTGTATGGAGGGGGGCGCGATGCAAATTATGATTGAATATTTGGTCACAAATATTGAAAGTTTGAGAACCACTGACGTAAGAGGAATAATAATTCTGACGTAAATGTATTTAATGCATTATGTATTTTCTAGCATGTATGCTACATGCATAACGGTAATATCGTCTTGATGTTTTAGGGACTCGTTTTAACACGGTCTTCACAGGGGGGAATTAAAAGAAATGGAAGAAATAAGAATTTAAAAAAAAATTAACGAGATCAAAATTTATTTAATATTTTAAATAATTTTATAAGTAGTCTAAATTAAACTCTACGAAAAGCACAATTTGACAAATGTGAATTAGGGAAGTAAAATACATATATATATATATATATATATAAACCGGTAATTAATAGGTTCACATCTCTCAGTCAATAAAAAATATATATATTTATCTAAAACAAATATATAAACATCTTTTACGCAGCTGTCGGAGACGATATCTGGAAAACCCGATTTTAATGGACATCTACTTAACAGAATAAAAATTCCTGACAATTTTAAGACTATTGGCTTAATTGGCTCAAAAAGAACTTTCTTTTATTTTTCTACATTACACTTCCCACACCTCATCCTTGGGAGTCTATTTCTACAAAGTACCGTTCCGATTAGATCGCTACTCAACAAAAGAAACATGCTTGCCAAATTACAAGTCTGTAGGCTGTAATTCTGTAGTCCTGTAATTATAATACAGGAAATTTTGCTTATAACCCCTTCACAACCTTACTTGGAAAACCTTTTTCGCAAAACCCGTTTTTAAAGGATTTCTACCCTACAAAAGAAACATGTCTGTCAAATTTCATATACGTGGTTTTAGTAGTTCTATAAAGATATAATGATGAGTGAGTATAAGTCACCTTTCTCATACGTATTTATATACATACAGATAGAGAGAGATGACTGACTGCAGAAGGATTAAAACAATAAAGTTGTTAGATAGTGATGAATTTGTGTTTCACTAGAAGTACGAGGAGAACCATTGATGATTGATTTATTGTTTTATTTGAGTAGTTTTTGAAGCAAAAAATGGGGTATCGGTGACTGATCCAGTTATTTTGAGCCGAAATCAAATCACGAGATCAAAACCTAGTCTATCACCTCATTCTCCAAACTTCCATACCATACCAACTTAAGGGCTTTTAGCCTCGCTTCGATTTTACTGTCTATTTTGTACTGTCTCCTCTACTCGGTGGATTTTTAGGGGCACCAGTACTCGAACCCGCGATACAATGCCGGCCAGAATTTTGCGGTCATGAGCACTCGGTGTTAAAGTAAAAACACGCATTACTCGATGAGTTAGATAAGCGTTTCTCAAACTGCGGGGTGCATCCTCCTTCGGGAGTGCTGTAACTCTTTGAGGGGGATGCGAGCATATTGAAAAGTCGAAAACAAAAGACTATTTAAGAAAATTATTAATTTATGGAAAGTAAATAAACAAAATACATTCTGACATAATAAAAAATAAAATATACATTTACACTGATATAAATGTATCAGTACTGTACAATGCATTTTGTAATTAATTTAATAATACTAAGTGAAAAACAAGTATAAAAATTATCAATGAACCCATGAGCTTGTCATGTAAAAAATTATATACAAACTTAATATTTATTTTGATAATTTGTACGGTATATAATTAATCCTTAAAAACTGCTGGTAAACAATTACGCAAATCGCTCCCCGATGCCACCGTTTTCCACGTAGGTACACGTATGTGGTATATTGGGGTGGAGGGAGAAAAGAAATACATAAGCAAATCTTTTGAAGTAATTAAATCCTTCGCAAGCACTGTCAAAGCTCTTTTATTGCATTCCAAATCCTTCGGAATAAATTTATGGATAACAGTGCACAGAAAGACCTATTTTGGGAAAAGCATTAAAGTCCGGGGCTTTTAGGGTTGAATCGTGTTATAGCCTTAGAGTCAAAGTATAGTGTTACTGAATTAAATACTTCTTTTATATGGAGGGGTGGGGGGTCCATAAAAATATGATTGCATTGGGCTTCAAATAGTGAAAGTTTGAGAAGCACTGAGTAGGACTGGAAAACATTGTGTGATGGTCAACTCGTTTCTTTTCACTACCCCTAGTTGAAGAGGGGGGAAAAAATTTTTTTTCACAAGAAGGCACGGTTTTTTCAAAAAAGGGCGTCTGGTTGGGGTCAAAGGTCGAGTGGGCCCGGAAGAACAATAATATCTTTCTCCTTTTTCTCCCCAGAAGCTGCATATGAACAGCGTTTCTTTCTTAATATCATTTTAGTTGAGTCAACTAGTGTGGAGGAAAACTTGGTTTTTGAGTGACTATGGGAGTAGTACAGCAGGTCACGTGTGAAGGGACTCATGCTTTTTCTATTCAAACCAACTCCCGACATTCTGCTTCTTCTCTTTGGTGCTGTATAAGTTGCTTGAAAGGACTCCAACCAGAGATATTCAAGTTGAGTCACTCTTGAAATCTTGATTTAAATTAAGATTCATGATGTAGGATAACCAACACTTCTGTAGTTTAAATAAAATGCTCCACTTGGCTTGAATGTTCCCACTTAGTGTAATTTTAAATTTAGGGAGTGAAGTAAATATAAAATGCCCTTATTTTCTTTTAAATATAAATTATAATTAGAAGGTACATCGCCCATAGCCTCATGTTGGTCTAGCAGAATGTATAAAGTACTAGGTAGTTATTCAGAAAAAAGCTTGTGAAATCTTGACCAAATTAAAATTGAGAGAAAATGTAAATAATAGGGTGAAACAAAATAATTTTCTATTGAATTGTTTTTGCTACATTGTAAAAAATTAACTTATTTGAATAACTACTCTACTAAAGATCATGTTAAATGCACAAGCCAATTTTTTTTTAAGTGACCTCCTTTTTGAAACGGCATTATACAGAAATTTATGCCATAACTAGAAAAAGATTTGTACAGTTATAGAATAACTTTCCGTATCAAAGAATTAAATTTCACATAAAATGATTTATACACAACTAAGAATACATTCACAAATTTTAATTTCTTGTACCATTATGATTCATTAAAACCTACACGCGAATTAAAGAAAACTTTGTGTATGTGCTTGTCTTTAACATGTAGTAAAGGAATATACAGCTGCATAAAAAAATTTTAAGCATTAGGTTGTGAGCTCTGAAACAAACCAAACTTTTCAGCTCAGTCGACTTAATAAGCGAAATCAAACTTTCAAAATAACATCTTACAATATGTCTTCATAACTTAGTATCCTCTATAAATAGAACATTTAATTAAAAACTACGTATTACAGACATGCGACTTATGTCATTTCCATAGCTGTAGGGATGGCTTAAGCTAATTGGCAATTAAGAATACACTTTTTCACACAGCGATTTTTAGATAATAAATAGACCAAAAAGACGTGTGGGTGGAAAGCATTTACCTGAATTTAATTTTATTTTTCTGCATGAAACAAAAAATAATTCTTCGCTTAATTGTAAATTATTTTCACTGCAAGATGAGGTACTACATTTTGAGTTTTCGTAGTTATATATTATTAAAATGTACCTTCTTATTTCGAGTATGAAATAAAACTAATACGTATTTGTAAAGTTCTTGAAATTAAATAAGTCTACGAAAGAAACTATAAGAGAGGAATGTGTGTAATTATTAAATTTTAAAAGAGAAAATACAAGAATAAATATAATGAATTAAGGCTGTTTTCGGCTAATGTTACAGAATAGGACCCGAATTCGGAATTTTTTTTCAGATATAAAAGTACTCAAACACTAATATTATATTCTGGCTTCACTATCTTATCATACTACTCATTTTTATCCGAGTTGATTTTTTTTTCTTTTATAAAATGTGTTTCACATTTTTTCTCCTGTACCATAATGCTAAATGGGGTATTCCTTTACATGCTAAAAAGAAAAACTAATAATTTACGAAATATTTTGAAATTTTAAAAACACTATATTATAAACAAATGCATGAGTTACAATCTGACAATTTTTTACAAAAATTGAGGCATTTTTTCTGTCCAAAAATGTGCTCCGCTCTTGCGCATATGGCGAAAGCAGCCTTAAAAGCAGGCTATTTTAAACTTAATGTAAAACATAATTTTAAAAAAAATAATAACATTATTTTTGTGGTTCTAATTCTTTTTTTGCTTCTTTGATTTTTCTTTCGAAATGATAAATACATCTGCATACTCTGAGGAAAATTCTCAGAATTACTTACTTCTGTTTATTCTGAAAAACACTTTCCATCCAGAAATATAACACTGGTTGGGGGCAAAATTTTAAGCAACAATGAAAATTTTTGGCGATAGCCATGAAATTGCAAAAAAGGAGGGTCTGGAGAACGGTAAGGGGAACACGTAAGTCAGTGGGAAAACGTCATGCGTATGCAAATATCAGGAACGAAACGCCCAAAACGATGTGAGCGTACGCAAAACGCGTGATGTCGGCGCCCCGCTGCCCCAACAGTAGAATAAAATGAAGGACGGAGACGCAATTCACCATATTCTCTGCAAGTGCCAGTGAGTCAGTTCGTGAAATATGGCTAGAAGAAATCACCTGGATGACTTCACACGTGGAAAATGATCGGAAAGCTGGGGGGAGGGACGAAATGTCCCAGTGTAGCTGCACAGTTCGGAATCAACAAAGTGCGTTTCGCGCGCTTGGAAAGCTTTCCCAAACCACAGGTACAGCTTTTAAAAAGGTTGGGGTGGCCCCCCGGGGACGACCTCGGGGATGACCGATATATCATCCTGCAGGCGAAAAATTTCGACAACAGTCGGCAAGCACCATTGCCCCGGGAAACTCTGTACAGCCGGGTCGACAAGTTTAACGGTTTTACTGTAGCCAGACCCCTTTTAAAAAAAGGGGGGGCCTGTTCACCCGCCGTCCGGGAACGCTGCCTCTTGTTGAAAATGGCCCCGGCCACCGTTTACAGTGGGCCAGGGGCACAAAAACTGGCCAACTGACCCAATGGGTCGTGTTCTCTTTCCCCGGATGAGAGTGGGTTTCCCGGTACCAGAAGGGGTTTTAACGCTTTTTGATTTGGAGAGAGATCTGACCCCGGGTTTTTTCCCCCATCAAAGGGAAAAGACATCGTTACGGTGGTCCTGGGGGTTCTTGTCTGGGTTGGCATTATGCTGAACGGCGGAACTGGAAACTTCATTTTTTGACAGGGTCTGTAACCGGGGATCGCTATTGTGAGGAGGTACTTCTTCCCCATAGCCCTCTTTCCGGGGGCCATTGGCCCAGATTTCCCTCTTTTTTGGGTGACAATGCGCCCCCCACATCGCACTCTTGCTGTTTGAGGAGCTGCTGGAAAGTGAAGATATCACTCCCAATGGATTTTTCCAGCGTGCTCCCCCATTTAAATCCCATCGAACATGGGTGGGATGCTTTTGGGGAAAAATATTGCCACGCTCACATCATCCGGAATTTCAACCAACAACTCAAACAGATGTTGATTGAGGAATAGGCACTCCCACCTCAAAAATGTTGCACCAGGGTGGTTCTGGTATGCGGGGGGACGGTGCAAAGCAACCATTGTAGTAAGGGGCATATACCAAAATTTTAAGGGAAAATCTCTTTTTTGTTCTTCCTGTTGGAAAAGACAATCATGAGTCACGATACTATGCGTTTAAAAAAAACTTGTTTTTTTTTGATTCATAAACCCTATGCGTTGTATTCCTTTTTTAGCGCCGATCTTTCTCATCCTTTACGTACATAATACTCTCCCTCATTTAAAATTTCATGTCTTTCAGATGATTTTTTGTGAAGTTATGTCAATAAACCCCCCCGTTTTAAGTTTTGCACCCAGGGGTTTTATATACATCTTTTATCAAAAAAAAAATATCAGAAATTAAAATAGTATTAAAATGAATTTAAACATTCAGTGTTGATTTAACCTGCATAAAGTGAGCTGTTTATTATAGAAAAGGAAACATTTTTTTTTGTAGTACAAAATAAATGTTGCAATTCCATATTAATTAGTTTTATATAATCATATTTATATTGAAAGTATAATATTTAAAAAAATAAAGGAAATTTAATAACTTTTAGGAAATAGGAAAAATACAGGCAATTATTTATTTTAATGAACACAAGTACTAAACAATTTTTGTAAATGCTCCTTAGATAAAGTAAATAAATATCGAAAAAGGTATTGAGTTATTGTAATTTGGCTTTCTTGCTTAGTCAGGAAACATACTATTCTCAAACGAGAAAAGAAGAAACAGATTTCGCTCTTTAAATAGTGTGTGATAAATTACACGCAATACTCTAAGATAGAATGATTTCAAATTGCACATATCGAAAAGTGTTTTTTGTTTCAAGGCATTTAAATAAATTTTAATGGATACTTTTGCAATATTTTTATATGCTTTCTTAATTAGCAATTCGTTTGTTACAATAAACAAAACTAATGCATAATGGATGAAACTAAGAAATGCATTTTGAATGCTTATTAGAATATTTTGAATAAACATTTTAAAGTGTTAAAGGTTCCCAATTTTTGTACTATTCAAAATCAAATTTTCTTAATCAGTTTTAATTGCTTCATACATTCAGTTATTACATTCAGTTATTTTTACATTAATACATTCAGTTATTTTTCTTAGACCACACATATTGTTTTTATGTGATAGGCTGACATAACAAATAAAAATTATTTATTATTTGTCTCTTAGATCTCCGTTTTTTTCGTTAAAATGTAAATAAATTAATTTCAAGAAGGTTTAAAATTTAACAAATATCAAGCGAATAAGCTCAACAGGACTTCAGAAATTCTAGCTATACTTCAAACTTCGAGTATATAGTCAAATTAGGGCTGTAAGGTTTAAAAAACATCCCCATTATTTTATAAATTTACATAAATTACTTGCTGAATTTTAAGTTTTGATTTAAAATGAATGAAATCCTTGCTAATATTAAACGGAATGTTTTGTTAAATAAATACAGTCTGGACATTTTTTGTTTAATCTGTTGTTTCTCGCCTTTTTAGTTAGCTAACCGAAAGGCACATTTTAAAGGATATAGTAAAGTGCTTCTCAAACTTTCAATACTTGCAACCCGATATTCAATCATAACTTTCTTCGCGCTCCCCTTCCATATAATAGCAACGTATTGATATTAAATAATACTATACTTTGACGCTAAAGCTACTTTACAATTTTAACCTCTCAAGTGCCACCGGCGAATATAAACGTCTCATTTAGCAAAAGCGTTAATTGTCCCGGACGTATATATATATATGTCTTTTCAGTCTTTTCTGTGCACTGCTATCCATAAAATCATTCCATTGGCTTAAGAATGCAATAAAATGATCTTGACAGTGTTTGAGAAGGATTTACTTATTTCAGAGAGTTTAATTATTTATTCCTTATCCCCCTTAACGCATCACATATACGTGCCTTTGTGGAAAACGGTGACAATTGGATGAGAATCGTGTAACTTTTAATCGGCAGTTAAGGAATTAATCATAAACTGTACAAATTATCAAGATAAGCGTTAATTTTTGTATATAATTTTTTATGACATGGCCTGGGATCACTGGTAATTATAAACCTTGTTCTAACTTAGTATTGTTAAATTAAGTATAAAATACATTGTGCACTACTGATGCATTTTTCAGTGTATTATATTTTTTAAATAACCTTTTGTTTTCGACTTTCAATATGCTCGTGCCCCCTCGTAGAGTTATCACGACCCCTAGGGGGCCACCTCACAGTTTGAGAAACTGATAAAAAATGAAACATTTCTTATACTATTGGGATTATGTACAAATTAAATCAGTCTACTTTCAATAGGGTTCAAGTTCAAATGCAGTTGAAGGCTCACAATGTAGAGGGGGTCCATGCAAGTTAAATTTGGCGAGGCTCCACGCCCTTCGTTTAGTGTGGTGTTGTATTTAAGAGAGGGAGGTGTCAGCTCAGATGTCATCCGCGTCAATTGACCGAGATTCAAAATTACGAGATCTAGTTACCAATATCCCTCCTGTTGCTTTATAGTGTTATTATAATTTTCTTTTATGAATTTTTAACAGTTTTATGATGAATATGCTTATGATGAAATCAAATCCAGAGATAGATCACACATAATATGAAGTGTTTCGCAGTCTTTCATCCAATTCTACTTCAAGCTTAATTTAAAATGCAATTTTGTAATGAATATATAATTTCAAGTTAATAATTATAAAAAAGACACTTTTTATAATTGAATTTCTATAATTTGCAAAATACAAATATAGCGAGATAATGTGAAGGACTCAAAACAACCACTTTAAATTCTTATTTTAATGTTTAGTGTAAGTTATGTTGTTATATGTTTATATATATGTTAAATGTAAGTCATGTTTATATAGTGTAAGTAAGTTGTTTAGAGATCCAAGAGTTATAGGTTCCTTCATACAATTTTTAGAGGTTTAAATAAAACACATTTTAAAGCTAAGAAAGTTTTCAATAATCCTAATCCGTTTTCAGAAAATTTCTATTCAGTCTTTTTCAAAAACTTTCATTACTTTTTTTTTAATATTTTAAAATATGTATTTTAAAAGTAAAACTTTTTTTAAGTAAGTAAATTCTTTTTTATTTAAGAAAAAAATTAAGAATTGTATGGCTTTCAAGATAAATTCTAAATTTCTGTTCTTTGTAATATTTATTTTTTTAAAAAAAATTGTGCAGCTACGCCGCGAGATTTGTATCTTCATTGTAATACTGCAGCATCTGCGTACAACTATTTGAAATTTATTATGGTGTTAGTATATATGTATATATATATATATATACACAGCAATATAATTTTAAACTTCTGTGAACTGGTATTCTGGAAGATCTAAACTCTATCACATTCATTCAGTCATGAAGGTTTTGACATTTTCATAATATTCTCACAACCCATAAATTCAAAATAGTACTAATGCATACATAAAAAAGTGATGCTAATACAATGTGATGCGTATAATTATAGGGTTTGATATGAAAGTAACAAACCTAAATCCAAGGAGTTTTAAATAAGTTGGTGTATTTTTACATAATTGCAATGAATAAGAAAAGATTGTTTTTAAACTTTAAAAACATTTATTATTATTATTATTGATTTTAATTTACTAAAACTTTCGTCCATTCGTTTTCTTACATTCCATTGTGAAATCTTTAAAAATATAAGTTGTCTCTTAAAACTCGTTAAGAAAGATTTTTGCGTGCGTATTATGCTAAATGTTTTTGAGTCTTGAAAACTAAAATGGCTTATTTTAATTACTTAATCATTAGTTATTAACTCGCAAATTGAAATTTTTATGTAAATTGAATTAAAATGATTCCTCTCAAATGTCGAATAATTGGTTTGTTTTGAAATGTTTAGTATAACAAGCATGCGATATCTTGGGAAATTTAAAAAAAAAACTATTTTTTCTTCTACAGATTGTTTTTAAAAAAAATTGGTTTTGAACCAGGTTATCATAAGTTTGTGTGCGTGTACTCAGTTTGGTTTCTTTTAAAACATCAAAATTGTTGTTTCTCCTTGTTGAATTCATTAATAATCATTAATTTGTACGTTTAAATATTTATGAGATATTAATTAAAATTATCATTAAGAATTCGTATAACTTAAGCCGTTTGAAAATTGTTTAAGAATCGAAGCACGAAACTCTTGAAAAACGCAAATTCTTGAAAAAATCAATGTTCATTTAATTATTTCATTATAATTTCTTTTTTCATAGAATATTACTTTTTTCTTCATTCAATATCCAATGGCACGTATAGGTTTTCGACTGATTTTTTAAAAGAAATGTATTTTGAATACAATTAATTAAAGGACACAGAATAATAATAATACGTGTATAAGAGGGTTTTTTGTCTTATTTACTTTAATAATAATAATGACCTGTTTCATCTCATTACTTATATAATAATATCATTCAAATCAACATTCTTCTTTTTTTCAACTTAAATTTATTCTCTCTCCTCTTTTTATTTTTCACTCATATATTCTATTTCTTTTTCATATGGGCAGTCGAGTCTCGATTTAACGAATTCTTCGGGTCCAAATTTAACGAATTTATCGGAGTCCAAAATAATACAAATTCTTTGCATTTACCTTTTGGAAATTCTCTATAATAAGGAAATATTCAAAAAAATATATCTATAGTTAGAATGTGTATGTTTTCTTTTATTCAACAGCCAAACATATTTACTAGCGAATTATTCCTCACCAGTTAATTGGAAATTTTAAAATACTGACTAATAGATTTTTGAAAATCTTTTTGATTCCTTCCTCGGAAAGAGTTCTTTTTGACTTCATACGGAGAAGAAAACACTAAGTTATTCATGTCTAGCTGCATGAGGTATGTTTTCACAGTTTCCAATCAGTGTACAGCATTAGAAAATGCAGCTGTTTTGAAAGGAGTTTCATAATAGTTAACTTCTACATCAAAATATGGCTGTACATTTCTATGACAAATCAAAAAATTCTTCAACTTCAGTAGCACAGTTAGACAGTTTGTCGTCGAAAGTAACATAATCCTTAAAAACATGAATTAATGTCCTTTGAAAATAAATCCAATTTTTCTAATCCAAAAAATAGAATAATCTTCTTTGACTGTTAAAATAATTAATTAACTTAGGGTTTATATTATTCCTTAAATATAGGATTTTGCTTTCATTTTAAACGAGGGAAAATGAAGATTCGTTAAATCGTGAAATTCGTTAAATAGGGGTTTAGTAAATCTGACTGTATATCCATATATTATATATCAGGGGTGGGAAGACTTTTCCAGGGTACGGGCTACTTCTAATTTTTTCAAGGTGTTGCGGTCCACCCAGTGTCAGTGTCGCACGCAAGGGTAGAGGGGTCAACGGGTCTGGACCCTCCCTCATAGAAATTGATTTTATTTTTTTCCTATTGATTATAATCCCATGTAAAAAGAACGTAAAATATCATTAAATATTTTTTATTAGCATTTTTTATTAATTAATGTTAATTATATTTACTCAGTAATTTATTTTTTGATGTTTTTTGTTTCCTACAATCGACAAAATCAAAAAAATATATTTGGCTACGTATCGGGGTATGATACGAGAATGGTAGACCTTCGACCTCCAACCCCCCTTTTTGAGAAATTTTTGTGAGCGCCGCTGCTCAACGTCGTAGGTGTGGTGAGGTAAGGAAAATGTTATTATTATAACTTATAATAAATACGGAATATGTACTTACCTTTTGTAGCAATTCTTTTAAAATCGCGTTTAAATCAAAACGCAAGATACAAATATAATAATAATAGCCACAAAAATAATATCAAATGATGCATTTATTATGAAACAATTTAAAATACATTAAAAAGTAAAATATTTTTATCTAAAGTTAGTTTTCGTTGTTATATTCAGTAGAAGACTTATAGCCTCCGTACTGTCAGCCAATCTTGAATTTTCCGTATATAATTACTACCTGCTAAAATCTTCAGGTGGTCACCCTAAATTACCATGGTGGTCCAGCGGTCAATCGCGATCGACGTAATGCCCACTCCGGTTATATATAGTAGTTTTAAAAAGACTTCCTTAAAAGCTTACAACAGGTATCAGAAAAAGGGTAATGAAGGTAAAAAAAATCACTTGATGTACAAAAAACATCAACTGTTTACTCTTGCTCTATTTCAATTAAATAATTTTTGGTTCATTACTCTGTTATTGGTGATAGGGAGGAGAGAGAGAGAATGTTTCTTTAATTAATTTTTTTTTAAATACTTTAAGTGAATATCATTTTTTTTTGTTGCTGCTTTGCTTGACATAGCGATCTGTTTTACTTTCCTTACTTTGAAGTTTCCCTGACAACCTAATTCTGGTATTTTTATTATGGTTGCTCCCCTGAAAAGTATTAAGCAAAAAAATAAATGCCAGATTATTTTTATTGGTAAGGTTATTTATAAAATTTTTTATGCTGGCATGAGTTCCAATAAACTTGCAAGCTAATTACAAAATACTTGTGTAACATTTTGTTTAGAGCTGGTGTAAATGCTAATAGTAGACACTAGGCATATTAAATATTGCTTCTTAAAGTAATCACTAAATCAGAGGACAACTATTGTGAGAATGTTACGGAACAGTGAAATAGAAATGTCCACTGAATTCAAGGAAAAAAAAATAAGGATAAAATTATATTATCTATGTAATCCTAATGTTTGTAATACTCGCTTCAAATAAAAGTTCATAAATCCAGAAAGATATTTTTTTAAATTTTATTTTTCAAATGTTTAACAGAAAGCTCTCTCTGGGAAGATTAATTAATGTGAATGGTTAGAAAACGAGGCTTCATAAGTAACACTTAACTTATTAAATAAGAGAATCGTGTTAGATCTGTAATATATTTCTAAGTGCAATTTCAGAGCGCCGAAAATCTTTCAAGATAAAAATCTCACCAAAGTTTAAAACTATACAATATTCTCTCACAAAAGAACTTTTTATTTAATTTATAACATAGAAAACATTTTTCTCACGTGAGTTATGAGAACATACCGCACGCTTCTTAGTCCCGCTTGCTTATCGAATAGCTTTTGGGCCAAGCTATCGAAAGCGACACTGCTTGGAATTTCATCATCTTTCTAGCGTGAAAACTCTCCATTATATACCACTTTCCCACACCTTAAATTTTTCCCAAAGGGTAGAAACGGCTCATAAAGGTTATATTGCTTGAGACGGAATCGGTAACCTCTACTCCTAAGAAAAACATCTACAACATCTGTCGTGCACCATAAAATGACCCCTTTTCCTGCTTTCTTCTATCATATATTGGAATGCATGTCACTGGAGTTCTGCTTTTAGAAAGCCAGTTTCCTTTAAATGTTTATAGGCTTTGCTATAAACCAGCTCATCCAGCTCTACTGAAGTCAGAATTCACTAAAACTAACTTTCTCCATCAATTTTAGATATAATACCAGTAAGTCACTTTGAGTTCCGCAGGCTCTCAGCCAACATACCATTTAGTTTCGCTTTCATAAAAAAAATATATATATATATATATATATATATATATAGCGATTTAGTGTATGAAATGTTTTGTCATAAAAGACCAAATAAATGGAGAACCCTCGAAGCCTCTTATTTTGGTAATACTTGTTGGAATCAGGAGCAATTCTTTGCTTTGTGTATGTCAAGATTGGAGAAAAAGTCTCATTAGTTTGCTTAAAGGAATTCTTAACTGTCTGGGACTTATGGAGTATTAAAGGTTTTGATGCCGTTGTTAAGAGTAAATGGGGAAACGACAGCTTGGAAGTTCTGTCGATAAACGAGTATTTTTCTTCGGTTAAAGTCGTAATTGAAGAAACTGAATGACTTTTCTTCAGATTTCGTTTTAAGTGGTATTGGTAAGAATGGTTTAACTTTGAACTATTGTTTTCTTAATACTTAGAAAAATAATCAAGAAACACTTAAGTCGATCTGTAATCAGAATACGTCAACGGCAATTCGTTTTAGTAAATGTAATTTCTACTTTTCAAATTTAACTTAAGATTATTAATTTTAAATACAGTTGATTATATATGAGTGGATTATGAACAGAACTTATCTCAAATGCCTGAATGTTGGAGTATGTCGCAATGACTATTTTGCAAAGGAAGACATCATAAACATTTGCTCAAAAAAATAGAAAAACTTTAAAGTGCATTATGTACATTAAGAAAAGGATGTACGTTAGTTTATGTACATTAGAAAACATGTTTTCTTTAAATTAAGATCCTGTTCCTTAATTAAAAAACACTTGCAATCGTCCAATATGACTTTAATTTTTTCCAATCCAATATATTTTAATTTTTAAAGTTTGAAATTTTTTATATATTATGCGAATGATTTGGTCAGAAAAAATTTAAAAGTATTCGAAAAACTATTAAGAAAATTCAATCCAGCTATTTAATAAATGTATATTTTTATGAAATATATTAAAACATAAATTGCGATTGCTAATAAATTGATTTCTTACTATTTAAAAGAAATCTAGAAGCTGTATAGATCTTTGATAGATATAAACATGTAGAAATAATTTCGTTCATAGCATTGAGCTAATTTTAAAAATCATAAGAGGGCATATTTTTAATAGTGTGTGCTGATATACACAAACCAAAGTTATAAAGGTGTTACTCAATTACTCTATTATTTGCATTATATAAATGTAGATAATGTAGTAAAGAATTAAGCTTTATAAGGTTTGATAAAAATTACATCTTAAACTTAATTTATCTCGCCCTAATATGTTGGGCTCTGTTAGCCTACTGGTCTGGGAAATAAACTCATGGCTTGCGTTGCTATTTGTTCAAGTCATGATGTTACTGAAGACCCACAGTTTCGAAGGGCTGCTGCACATTAAGTCCCTCATGGCTTCTCAAAGTCATCACGTTGACGTGGTGGGGCAGTTAAGGGAGTGGTTTACCATGTCAAGTGTCGTCCTCTTCACTTGGCAGCATTTCATGAGAATGAGGTTCGTCATCAATAGCTCTTGCATTGCTTTACAATGTGATGTTGAAAAACATTCACCCACTAATTCTTATGTTAGCAGTATAACAAGCAATGTATTTGCATAGGCTGCGGTAGCCCAGCGGTCTAGGTATCGGATCATGGCAGGCATGTCATGAGTTTGAGCACAGTACCACTAAAGACCCACCGTGTAGGGGAGTGATGCACGTTAAATCTGTCGAGAGCTCAAACGTCCTCCCGTTGGTGTGGTATTTAGGAGAGGGGGTGCCAGCTCAGGTGTCGTCTCATTACTTGACTATGGTTCAAAACTACGTGGTCCGTCGCCAAAAGCCCTCAGTGTAGCTGAACAGTGCGACGTTAATATTCACTCACTCACTCACTACGTAATTGCATTAATTCATCAAAAATTGAATTAAATTGGATTTGTTATAAGAAGAAAGAGAAAAATATAATAAATAAGCTCATATACACTGGTAAAATAAAAAAAAATAATGTTAAAAAATAATATAAATATAGAAAATGTTTAAAAATCTTATTTAAAAATATATATATACTAAGAAAGTTATCGATATCTTTCAATGTTTTACCTTTCATTTTGTCATAAATTTCGATGATAAATAAAAATTGCGCTTTTATTCATATCTTAAATCTGAATGTGACTTTTTTTTTTCATAAGAAACAATTTTATAAGAAAAAAAATCCTTACCATATACTTTTGCCTTCAGCTACCAAGTAAATGAAATTTTCTAAGAAATATAGTTAGCAGCTATATTTCTTAGACTCATATACTGCTCTAGAACATCTATTCGAGAGTAATATCAAGATTATAGCAACAAATTCCTCGGCTGGTGACATATCAAGAAGCTTGTCGGTACTGACCAATGATTTCTAATCCCGAAATGACCATTATCTTACTTGAACAACGATATATTAAATGGAATGTATAGTCAGGAAACAGATCCAAAATCTTTATAGCCACAAGGGAATTGTGAGCAAGATTAGCTATTTATTTCAGAGCTACTCATCCGGGAATTTCGAACCTCTATTAAAAATTTTTGAAGTACTCTTGATGTCTTTTAACGTGTGATGATAATATATATTTAAATGAGGTGAAATACAAATAAATAACTATTCTGTGAAAGACGGAAAGTGAAAAGCTTAACTATAACTAATTAACTTTAAAACTCGAAATGTTTGATGCTTGTTTAACAAGATCAATAATTCAATGTACGACTATTGATTAACCTTAAGAAAACGCAAACACTTCTGAAAATGACATCAAATCACTTTTAATAGTAATTGCTATTTAATATTTAAACTTTCATAGGAAAAATTTACATATATGAATAGGAAAATGGAAATATTATTTCAAAAAATGACTACTTTGGTTTAAAATTTTGAAACAATATGAAATGATTAGTTCTTTTTAAAAGGAAATTAATAAATTAACATATTCGAATTAATAAATGATATTCAAGAAGCGAGAAGAAATGTTAAGGGGATCTTTTTTTAAAAAAATGCTGAAGTTGCAAAACACACATTCTTAACCATTTAAAAAATAATTCTACACTAACGTTTTCTCAACAATCTTAAGTGAAAAATTTATTAATTTAAAAATCTGTACAAGATCATGTTTGTAAAATAAATTATAATTTTCTTTAACTCAACTCTGTCGTACCTAATATATTTTAAGATAAATATTTTGATAGTTTTCACTGTTATATTCAAGCAACCGCTAGAGATTAGTATTTTCAGACATGAGAATATATTAAGTAAGCTTTATTTACATTTTGGATGCATCTTTATTTAAGATTTCCAAATGATTTTTTTGGAATATTTGAATATATGTAGACATTTTCTAATGCCACACACACATGTTCTTTGAATATATTTAGAAATATCTATGTGTAAATGAGGCTTTATTCACCTTGCTTACATTACATGGTTTTGAATATTTATGTACAGTAACTGCATTTCATTTTCTGCGAGATACATAATGAAAAAAAGGTAATAAATTCATAATATCCTATAAATATATATACACTGCTAACCATTAAAAATATTACACAAGATAGGAAAGAAAATAATAAAATTTTACTTGTTGTACATTTACAACATTTTAAAAAAAAACCGCAAGTTTATTGACAATTTGTAGGTATAAAAGGTTCAGAAATTACTATACACACCTGTTCCCTCTTACGACTAAAAGGGCTCTAACCCGGTTAGGAATTAAATCGAACTGAGAGTGGATGACAAGGATGGAAAGGTGATTTCATGCTGCTTCAAGTCTGTACCTCACTTCATCAGTCGCAGTGGCTGCTTAGCGGTGGCAGCTTATTCTCTCAGCAACCCATGACCAGATGTTTTCAATGGGTGAAAGATTTGGAGAACGTGCTACTTTGGACAAAGGCTGAACACCGTGTGTGTCGAAGTAGGACAGGAAAAGACAGGCAAAAATTAGTCTTGAGTTATCTTGTTGTAAGATGCTATACCCGAGACCTCGAAGATAAGGTACTGTGACTAACCTCAAGAACTGATAAATATAATGCTGGCTGTTCAGATTATCCACTAGAAAAGCATACTATTGACTTACATCGACACGTGAGGTTTTCACGCCGTGTACTCAGTGGCTGCTGCAAACGCAATCGCACTATCCGTGCAGATTTCTGCTTGCTTCAAACCACTTAACAACTTAAGATACATGATGTGGCGGTGCGATCCCCGGCAAGACTGATTTGACATGACTTTTCTCTTAAAGGTTATTAACGGGATGCAGTTGAGAGAAACATGCGTTCAGTATGATTCTCCTGAATCTATGTATTGCCTTTTAATCTGACAGCCGATGGACTACGAACATTACGAGCATCAATATCTTGGAAACGAGAAAGACAACTTTCGGTAGGCAGAATTCTGACACATGCTGGTAACCGATCCTTCTATTTATATGGAGACAAAGTACATGATCTTCTAACAAGAAACCAACATTCATATGCGATTCCCAAATGAGTACCCAGATTGTGGAATTTCACTTTTCTACAGCGTTTGTATGTGATGCCACTTCTTCTACCTTTCTTGTTTGATTAAGGTTAAATGCTAATCATTTACATCTTCTAACACCTTCCATTTTTGAGGATTTTACCATTGTGTCATGATGTCATCATTTTAAAAATTAGCAGTGTCTGTATATATATATATGTATATTTGCATTTTATACATGTGAACATTATATATATATATATATTGTCAGGTTTGAAAAGTTTAGGTTCAAAATTGAGTAAGTAATAAATAAAAATAGAGCGAAGCTCTTTTCCATCGCGTAAGGATTTGTGGGTAAATAAGCTTATTTAAAGGTGGAGCGAGCGCTACGAAGAAGAACGCTTTCTCGAAAAGGCTTAACTGGTGACTCCTGGTCGAATTGGTTGTTAATGTTCTACTCGGTTGCGCGCCAAAGGGCCGCCATGTTGGATTTTATGTGATTGAAGCGAAATAAAGAAGTTATTATAGAGATGCTGCCGTCCTCATTTTACCAGCAGGCCTGGGGCCTGTTATATATATATATATATATATATATTATACAGGGTGTCCAATCTTTAAGTGACCCAATAGCTAATTCCCGAACCGTTCAGTTTGGACATGCACTTCCAATTTGAAAAATGTTTTAAAAAGGTGAAGAATGTTTTTTACCTGCTTTTAGAACCAAAAAAACCCATTTAGAAAAAAATTACAAAAATTAGATTTTTATACGGTCCCCAGGTCCTATCACTTATATTTAGGAAAAGCTGCAGTACAGAAAACAAAGTAAACACAAAAATTTCATTTTACTACGATAAAAACTGGCCGAGTTATGAAACTTCGAAAAACATACATTTCATGCATTTTTTGGGCAATTTTCAAGAAGCTAGTAAGGGCCATCTCCAAAGTGAAACTAATTGGAACTTTGCCAGGAAACTTTCGCTCTTGCACGTCACTCTTATGTAAATCGTTTTTAAATTTAAAGTTAATATTACAATAACTGAGACTTAAGAAATAAAATTTATTATGTGTACATGTAAAACATAGACAAAATAAAATGTTTTGAAGTAAGAAAACATTTCAAAAGCATTTCCAAAAAAATAGGTTTATTCGCTGCGGCTTCAGATTGATTTGCTGCGGTACTGATCATGGCGAACATTAAAAATCTGTTGTGTAGTCGTTTGCAATTGCATACAGTCGTATTCTAATATTACGAGTTCTACTACGAGAGAACGAGATGTATACAAATGAAGAATACTGCGAAATGGTACTGTTGTATGGGCAGTATAATCGAAATAAGAGAGAGGTGGCAAGACTTTATGCCATTAAATTTCCCAGTCGAAGACATCCATCTTATTGTTCAATTGCCAGTGCTGTTCAACGCTTATATAAAACTGGGAGTTGTCATAGACGTATTCCCTTATCTCGTGCCACACCTTCAGCGGATACCTGCTGAGGATGTTCTAGGATATGCCCTGGCTCATCCTGAAAGTAGTGTCCAGGATATTAGCAAGGCTTGTTCCTACTCAAAATCGACGGTTTGGAACATATTACAAACGTTACGGTAAATATCCTTATCGTCCAGTCCTGGAGCAGGAGCTAATGATCGGAGACCAGGAGCGTCGTTTCGATTTTTTGCAATTTCATGTTAAACACACTGGATGAAAATCCAGATTTTTTGAATGAAGTTTTGTGGTGGGATGAATGCCAGTTTTCGCGTCAAGGCACTATTAATACACAGAATAGGTATTATTGGTCCCTCGAAAACCCACATCTAATACGACCGAATCGCCACCAAGTGTGTTGGTCGGTGAATGTGTGGTGCGGAGTATGGAAGAGCACCTTAACTGACCCAATATATTTCGAAGGACCTTTAACATCAGAATCATACACAGAAATTTTATCTCTGGACCGTTAGTCGATTTCTTAGAAGATGAAGTTTCTTTACGGGATTTGTCACGCATGTGGTACCAACATGATGGTGCCCCCGCACACAAATCTGCGCAACCATGTAGATTTTTAGCGCAGTTATTAGACACTCGAATAATCGGCTAGGGAGGTCAAGAGGTTGCAGAAACTACAAGCGGAGTTTCTGACGCGGGTTTGGTACAGCATTTCTGCGGAAGGCAGTCATTTTGAACATTATTTTAATTTGGTCTTTCTGATACTATAAAGCCGCTGATTCATGATTGGAGCATTATTCCACATTATGCTATAATTTGAACGGCAAATCATGTATTCTTTTGATGCTATTGGTTTAAACAAGCTGTTTAAATCTTTTCGGTACAAGTTGTATTTCTTTAACCCTCTAAGCGGTCTGCACTTATCTTGCCATTCTGGAGATGCTTCAAAAATGCACCGCACATATTTTTTTGCTTTCAGGTGGGGTTCTCAAAAGCGGTTCAGCCGTATTTTAAAGAATGCGGCTCGGCCGCTTTTGGGAATCTTGCTTGAAGGCAGAAAAAGCATCTCTGGAATGGCGGAATTTTACGTGCAGACCGCTTGGAGGGTTAATTTAACTTTTATTTTTTGCCATATAGCAATACAAATTATCAATCTATGATGTTTACTACGATGTTTTAATATTACTATAATGTGCTTCTTTTGATCTTTCTGTAGATAGTGAATTACTGTTCTCTAAACTCAATTTGTATACGACCCCCTTTTCTGAGCAATTCAGATGCTTCAACTTTATGTAGTCATAACTCGGTCAGTTTTTATCGCAATAAAATGAAACGTTTTGTATACTGCGTCTTTTTCTTAATATAATTGATAGGACCTGGGGACCGTATAAAAATTTAATTTCTGTAATTTTTTTGTAAATGGGTTTTTTGGTTCGAAAAGCACGTAAAAACATTTTTTACCTTTTTTAAAACATTTTTCAAATTGGAAGTTCATGTCTAAGCCGAACGGTTCGGGAATTAGCTATTGGGTCACATTAAGGCTGGACACTTTAAGGCTGGTAACTGAAAATAGAAGAAATTAAGGCTTCTTTTACTTTTTTAATCCATTCGTTTCAATGTATTTTATATGGATGGCTCCTTAGCTATACCTTGTATTATGTTATTATAATTTTATTACACAATACATGTTTCTTTTTTCTGTTACCTTCTTACATTTTTTAATTTTTCGTTTTCGAACATTCAGGTGAATTATTGAATTTATATTTGCATTTTTTAACTGCTTTCTTTTTGCTATTGTGTTTCCGATTACATAACATTATTTCAAATTCGTTTTATTTTTAATGCTATTTTTTTGTTTTAAGAAAGAGTTTATATGACTTATAGATGTGTTTCATTAATTTTTTCCTGTTGATAAAATGCCACGACCAAAACATTCGTAGGTTGCAATGAAAAACAATATTTGGAAGACATGGAATACTACTGAAAATGATGTATCTAAAAACCAGCCCTTTACTGATACAGTAACAAGACTTCCGAATACAAGTATTCCGATTAAAAATATGTAAGATAAAACTGAACATTTCCGTAATGTGCCAAACTGCAATATAGTAAACATATAGGAGCACCATATTATGGTGTTTGAGCTCTTGTTGGGTAGACTTTAAAACTTGCTAAACTTTCCCAATTTAAAACTAAAAGGATCAAATTTTTGTACTAACTTGGTGATTTTTAGCGTGGGTAT
This sequence comes from Trichonephila inaurata madagascariensis, assembly GCA_019973955.1. NCBI lineage: Eukaryota > Metazoa > Arthropoda > Arachnida > Araneae > Nephilidae > Trichonephila > Trichonephila inaurata. The sequence continues at coordinate 30,691 of BMAV01005694.1, read as the reverse complement.
CATTATTTTGTTTTATAAAAATGACTTGTGTTTCAAAACTTTTGTGAAAATATTTTGTTAAGATTAGGCTGAATAATCTGTCCTCGTAACAAATACTATCAATATTATACAGAAATATATTTTGAATAAAAAAAATTAGTCATAATTAATTGAAGTAGTGTTTTAATATAGGACATAAGTTGAAAGCAACATAGTAGAAAATTAGAGCTTTTCGGGCATTATAGGTTTTTGTTTTAGGTCTGTATAGACTTTAAATACATTTTTCTCGGACTTTTAATTTTGAAGACGTAGTTGTTTTCTAATCCTTAAGCCTTTTCTTCTGTTCGAGATAGAGTCTCGAATTTTTTGTAGATACTCCCAAACGTATGTTTTATAAAAGTCAGTATAGATTTAGGTCTGAGATTTCTAGTCATATTTTTAAAAAATGGCTTAAGCAAATTTTTTTAAATTTTCATATTTTTTCTAGGTTTAGCTAGATAAATAATTATTAAAACTCTACAATGGAACAGATTTTCAAATCCACACTAACTTTTGTTTGCAATAATATAAGAAACATAAATCACTTGAAATGATTAAAAAAAATTTAAAGACTGAGCATTTTATAAGAGTGAAAAAACTTGAATTCTTTTTAGTTTTTCGAAATTGTAAGACAATGGCTGGTCAAACTGACATTTTACTTTCAGAATTAACCTAATAATATAATCTTAATATAAAGCCTCAATTATTTTTACCGTTACTATCTCAAAAATTTTTTGAAAAAGGGTTCTGTGTAGCCTTAAACAGAATACTGTTTGAAAACCAGTTAGCTTTTGTTTTAAGTAATTTTCAATTGTGGTGTCTATTCTTCACACTATTTTCTTGTAGTATTGCATAGATATTTTGTTCTGAATGGGGAAGGTCAATATCCCATAAAGCAAATTTAACTCTACTTCCGACATACTTACTCTGCAACAGGTTTAAAAAGCATTTTAGATTACCATTTTGATTAATTGACTTTTTTTATATAATAATTCTCATGTTCTTTGTTCTCTATTTTAGAATTTATCTCTTCCTGACTAGTAAGGTATTTAATCAATACGCGATAACACACATTCTTTCGGTTTATTATTATTATTCACAGATAGATAGATATAGTATTATAAAATAAAAGTGAAGAAGTTCTAGAACCTACAATGCTAAAGAAGGAAAAATTGGAATTCTCAAGACACAACAAATATATATATATATATGAATGTATCTGCTATGGATATAATTATAAATGCGTTTGATGAAAAAAAAAATTCCATAAAAGCACCTATTAATCAACTGACAACAAGCTAGTTCTTAAGTAATAAAGCTTTTCAATACATATGTCTATGTATACTTATTTTGACACTTTCGAATAAGTTTTATTAATGCAATAGTTTTTATTTATTTTGTGAAAAAGGGGTTATCAACGTAATTTCGATACGGGGCTCACTCAGGGCTGGTTTCGCCAATGTGGGCAGCACAAAAAACCAATTTTTTGTTGAACAAATTTAAGTAAAATTGAGTATTTTGATACTCCCGAACAAATTACAAAGTACAACGGACAAATTCAGAGCCTGAGGCACGGGTCAAAAGTCTCGTTCCTTGCCTCGTAATATTCGAAAGGAATCGGAATGTATTTCATACTTTGCTGGTATCTCATTAGGCATTCTATAGAATGACTAGGTAATGTCTGAAATATGAATTATTTCATACAATGACTACTTGTTTTAGGCATTCTATAGAATGCCGGAATTCATGCTTTTCCGGTAACATATATACATACATGCATATGTGTGTGTGTCAGTCCATGTGTGTTAGCCTCCAATGAAAATTTAAATACCTATTGAATTTAATAAAGCACTTCAAATTTTAATTGCAATAGTTTTAAAGAAAAATTTTTATTTGTATTTTTCTTTATAAACTAACAAATAACCTATTAGAGAAAGAATTTAAAAGTTATTTTTCTTATGTGAATATATATATATATATATATATATATATATTAGTTTCTCATTATAATAGTTAGGATTCCTGGATTTACCATTATTCGCAGTTTTTGGTAAGCGAAAACTCGTTGAAATATAGTTACTTTTGATGGAAGATTTTTTCACACATTTATAAATTGCTTTAAAATATTTAACAATGAAAATTCCGTAACTACTCTGCTTTCCAATAATATATATAATATATATATATTTCATTTTGTATTCGTTTTTAAATATTTATAAGCAAGCTGTAATAATTTCCTTTTTATTTTGCTTTATTTCAGTAAAAATAAAGATGGCAATTTTTGTTTAGATTATTACACATTTAAAACAATTGTTTTTAAAATCTGTTATTTTGATGAACAGCTGTTAGATCTTATGACAGATATTTATCTGTGTGTGGTTTCGTTTGATATACTCAAACAATTGTTAAGTAAAAACCGTAGCAAGGAGTTTTTCGAACAGATATCAATCTAGATTCATAAGGCTAAAAATTCATATATGATTATACTTCACAAAATAAAAGAAAAAAATGAGGATTAGAATATCTTTTATTAAGGGTTTTTAGAGTTATTAATGCTTTTATGCTGTACAGATCAGTTTGAAAAATGTTTAATTTGAAACATAATTATATCTAAATTAAACGAATGTTATCCTTAAATATGGAAGAGCTATTTCATTTGTTTGCATCACTTTGATTTTTCGTTTATTTCTTAAGAATTATTTAGTTCTTCAAAGTTTATTCTTAATTATTCTCTATTTAAAAAAAAAAGATCCACCCAAATTTTAGATTCGAAGAACTAATTTTAAAGGTTTGGAAACCCTTTTTTAGTTTCAGCACAGTATATCATACTGGGCATTTATGGTGGTCTCAATAATTGAATGTTAAGTGTTTGTTTGACAACCTATCACAATAAAAATTCATCTTTATATCATTCCTTTGTCAACTATTGGTTTTCTTTAGTTAATTCTGATTATTTTGCTTTTTCAAAAGTTTGCTATTTTGAATAAACATATTCAGAATTTAAACTCCCAGGCCCTCAGTCTTCAATTAACTCTATTTTTTTTCAATCTTAACTGTGGTTTTGAGACATATGCAAGTTGTATGTCACCCATTTTCTGTTTAAGTGATTACATAGATTCTCTTGCTACTCTAATGATGAAAAATATCCAAAACGTATCTTTAACATAAAGTAGTTTATGAAACGTAAGTTAAAAAAAAGTTTAGTTTTAAATTAGTCTACATGTTTTTGCACTTTATTGTTGAATATTTGTTTCATAAATCTATTGATTTTAGTATTTTTGTAGGAAATTGGTTTAAAACCGGTTTTCCCCTTTTAATAAATATAACAAGTAATTTTTAAAAAAATCAAATCGATTCCTACTTAGGTCAACAAAGAAAAATTTATTTTTGAGTTACCTTTTATTAAATAATTAAAATTAATATATATATGTATATACATATGATAGAATCCCAATATCAAGTGTCAAAACACCTTTTAAATTAACATTAAATTTTTTTAACCACATTAAAATTGTAATTAATTTTTTTATAAAAGTTGAATATAATAAGTAAGAATTTATCTTAAAACCAGTGTAAAAGTAATGTTGACGTCTAACTAGCATATAATAATTCAGGTAAAGTTAAATCTTCATCACAAATTTAACAAATCTGTTTTATCCAATGGTGCTGCCACCCACAGAAAATATATAGAATTAAATACACTACTGGCCACCGTAAATGCAACAACCTGAAGGAAGCATGCAAATAACATGAAATTTACAACATGCATTAGCGGAGGTCAGATATGCAAATGAGTAGAATTTTAGCACAGACACACATCTCGCACGCCTGTGGCGAAACCACAAAGCGCTATTTAAGGCTTGGAGATTTCGACAATTTCAAGTTCGGCAATCAAGTTTCGGTTCAAGTTTCAGTTATGTCTCGTAGAAAACTGCGATCAGCTTTTGATCAAGTATCCAAGTTTGACAGAGGAAGGATAGTGGCCTACCGAGATTGTGGAATACCTTTCAGGAAAATCGGTAGTCGTGTTGGACGAAACCAAACAACTGTAATGCGGATATGTGACCGTTGGATGCAGGAGGGTACGACGGACCGACGTGGTCGATCGCATCCACCTCAGTGCACCACTTCACGTGAGGACAGGCAAATTGTGCGCATGGCAGTGACGAATCGCTCAGTCACATCACGAACAATAGCAGAGCACATTAAGTCTGTAACGCATCATTCAGTGTCTGCGCGTACCATTCGACGCCGTTTACAGCAGAGAGGTCTCTCCGAAAGGCGTCCATTTCTTGGTCTACCCTTGACGCAGAACCACAGACGTCTCCACCACCAATGGTGCGATGAAAGAAGGATGTGGGCGGCAGAATGGAATGAAATTTGTCTTTACTGACGAGTCACGCATCTGTCTGCCACACCATGATGGTCGGATTCGAGTCTGGAGACACCGTGGAGGGAGGATGCTGAACAGTTGCGTTATGCACCACCGCATTGGTCCTGCACCGAGTATTATGGTATGGGGTGGTATTGGATATCACTCTCGCACTCGTCTAGTACGCATTGCCGGTACTTTAAAAAGCCAGCGCTACATCTCCGAGATGTTGGAGCCAATTGTCCTGCCTTACCTTCAGGGCTTGGTCACAGCCTTATTTCAAAAGGATAATGTGCCACCACACGTTGCACGCATTGTCCAAAAGTTCTTCGTCAATCACCAGATTGAATTGCTTCCCTGGCCGACTCGCTCTCCGGATCTTTCGCAGATGGAAAACATGTGGTCCATGGTTGCTCAACGATTGACCCAGATTACACCTCAGCTGCCACACCAGATCAAACTTTTACAACGTGTGGAAGCTGCTTGGTCTGCTGTACCCCAAGAACACATCCAAAGTCTCTTTGAATCAATGCCGAGGCGTGTGGCAGCGGTGATCTCCAACAGTGGCGGCTACTTTGGCTACTGATTCTTGCAGGAACCTCACTTCACAGAAGTCTATAAATTTAATCGTTTGCTACTTGGTCAACATGTTATCTGCAAAATAAATTTTGTTGTGCTATATCTTGTCTTTCTTGGTGTTGCATTTACAGTGGCCAGCAGTTTATATCTCTTAAACTATAATTAATGAATCAAATTAAATTTATGAATTAATATTTGAAAAAACTGTATTGGCATCAAGTACCATCCACTACAGCTTAAAAAATGTATTTGAACTTGAGTGGATGAAAAAAAATAATTTTATTAGCGATTGAAAATTTGAACAAGATATATATATATATATATATAGGGAGAGTGTGAACTAATAGTGGGGATTGAAAAAGTACAAAACACATTTTTTAAATGTTCTACTGAAACCATTTAATCACTAAAGAGGGGTGGAGGAAACTAGGATTACAAACTATTCTGCTATATTAAAATATTTAAATTTCAAGAAATACAACAAGAAAACAGTCCTTGTAAAACAGAACTATGTTTAAACTAAACGGATATGAACCCTAATTACAGAACTAGAGATGACAGCCTATCAGTTTCACCTAGAATCCTCACTTCATTATTATATGATTAGAATCGTCACTTCATACTTTAATCAGTGAATAATTAATCATATTTTAATGTTTCAAGATAACATGTAAACGGTTTAGTCTTAACCGATCGAATATTCGTTACATTTAAGCAAATATAGAGGCTGGATGTGAGAAGAGTGAAGATTTTAATTGTAGATGCTAATGTAGTTTCATTTAAATACCTGGGGACTAAAACTGATCATATCTTAACCACTCGAAGATCGAAGGCACTTTCCATTACAATATTAGCATATTAGTAGAAGGCTCCCATTTTTGATTTTTAAAATGTATTTTCTTAACGATTATGGGCGTTGATTATTCTCTTTCAGAACAATTTGCTTAGATAATATGCACGCATGGATTCTTAATAAAATTCTTAACGATTGCGTTATCTAAAAATCCCTCTGTGAAAAAAGTCAAACATTTATATTTTTGAACCTTTTAAACACGTAGAAAAGCGAAATTTTTTTTATTCCAATTAAAATTATTTTAGTTGCAATAGCATTTATCGAATTATCGTGTTTAATGTACTTACTAATAGTTATTTGTCTCACGATAACCATATACATTTATAATACTATTTTTAATTTCCTATGTGCAAATATAGCGTATTAAAACTGAAGTATTTATTTCACTGAATTAATGTAGCTACTGCTAATATATCTTTATCTATAGGTATAGTGAGTGAGTGAGTGAAATATTAACGTTGCACTGTTAAGCTACACGAAGGCTTTTGGCAAAGTACCTCGTAATTTTGAACCATGGTCAAGTGACAAGGACGACACCTGAGCTGGAAGTCATGACATGCCAACCACGATTCGATGCCTTGACCACTAGGCTGCTGCGACCACTTTATCTGTGTATTTACTTCGTGTCTATCTCAATAAATTACTAAATTTAATATTCTATTTATATAAATCGTTTAGTATAAAATAGAAAGTGTTGTGTAGTTATGAAAATATATATATAATATAAAATAGTCCATATACATGAAATAGATAAATATTGTTTCAAATTCGTGAATAAGTTATTTTTACTTCACAAAAATCATTTACATGTATAATTACTCATTAGAAATAATTATGAAGAAGTGTTTGTTTTTTATTGGTATTTACTGTTAAATATATTTTGTAATCTACGTATTATTGAACTGAAGGGCAGTTGGAAAACTCTCTCGCTCTGTTTCTATACTGAGAGTTAAACTGGTTGTTTTCGATGTACCTTTTCTCAAAATCTGCTATATGTACATACTTGAAATTTGTCATACAATTAAAGTACACCTTTCTCATTATACTGAAATGAGTTTTAAACTAATTTTGAAATTTTCATGATTTATAAAATATTTTATCAAACCTTGCGAAATTTGACCCATTTTCACATAAAAAAATAATTGTAAAAAATGAATTTTTGAGTTTTTTTACAAATAATTCGTTTCAAAATATATATTAGCAATGATTATAAATATATCATAAAAAATTTACATACCTGTGAACAGTAGTTTCTCGGAAAAGATACAGCGAACATCAAAATTTACATTTTGAGATAAATCGATTTTAATGTATACAGTGAGGATTCTATAATCGTTTAGTAAATAAAAAATAAAAGGCTCAATTAACAATAAAAGATACATGCTTTGGCTTATATCAGACGTTCAACTTTTAAGCGAAAACGAAGTGCTTTGTTTACATTTTTCGCCCTTCAAATGGGCGTGGCCCAGTTCCAATAATTATTTAAAATTAGGTTTCAAGGGTTTCTTATTACCCTGGAGGTTAAAGTAAGGTATTTTTAGAAAGGTTAAAATCTGTACAATTTGAAAATGTTATAACCTCAAATTGTGAAAAAAGTAAAATTTTAGATTTCCGACAGCTCTTAATCTATTTAAAGATAATTCATGCCTTTTTCAGCTTAATTTATATTTTCTTTGCAGTTTAATTACATTCCTTTAATACTCAAAGGGCTAATTTCCTTTGTTATAGAGGCTACATATTTTAAAAAGAATTTGTAGGTATAGTTCATTTGTAAAGAATTTTTTATTATTTAAATTCCCGGGAAAAAACGGTTAGTCAAAAAAAATATTGAAAGATAATTAACTTGGGAAAATTATCCAAATATATGAATGGAATCACTTGTTTTACTGGAAGCCTAACCCCCTTTTTTAAAACATCTATGGAAATATAAAACCCGAAAAGGGGGGATCGATTTTTTAATCAAATTTCAAAACATTAGGGAAAAACATGTTCGCTGGCATATACATGAAGGGGAAAATAAAATTAATTTTTATGTTAAAGGAGAATAAAGTTTAGGTATTTGAGTTTTTTTTAACGGTAAAAAGTCCAGATATTTTTTTTAAAGAAAAACAGGCATTTTAGTACGTTTTAACCTTTATTCGTTGAAAGGAAACCTACTAAATAGTCACAAGAAGAAAAAAAAAACATTTGGCCCTTTAAAAACCTTTGGGTTTTTAAAATTTTTAAAAAAAGTCTATTGTTGAAATTTCAATGTATGATGAAGCAGAAGACGGAATAAAGCTTGGGACTGGCTAATTTGAAAAGTGGGAGGAAAGAGAACGTGTGTTATGAAATGTTATAATGTACTTTGTACTATCGACTACTAAGTATTCATTTATCAAAAACCATCGTTACTGATTATATATAATATAGAAAAATAACCAGTTAATATAGTAAAACTTTCCATTTTTTCGGAAATTCAACCCCTTTGTGGCAATATTAATTTTTGAAATTATTATTTTTTATTTAAATTTCTTCTAATCTCCATACCATAGAACAGTGTTTCTTAAACTGTGGTCCGTGGACCCGTGGGAGTCCGCAGCTTTTTCTAGTGGGTCCACGGTGTATCTTATGTAATGTTGAGATGTCCCTCTTTTACAGATTTTGAAAGGTCTCTTGGAAAAATTGAAAGATGTGTCATACTCTAGATTAGATCACTAAACTACCCCCAATGAATAAATGCTGTTATAATTTGTATTTTGATTAAGATTATTAAATCGGAAGGGATGTTCAAAATCTTGAGGATCAGCGATGACACGCTGATACATAAAAGAGTGCCGCGAGGATCGAAAACTTAAGGTATCCGACTATGTTCGGAATCGTGTTTTTAAAAAAGCGCCTAAATGGATAATGTTCTTGATATTTAGTGTCACTTAGATTAGAATACATGTATAAAATTGTTTTAAGGACATTTTGACAAAAAAAGTTATTTAAATACAATATTTCGGCAAAAAATTAACTTAGAATAACCTTTTTTCAAAATGTTCTCCTTTTGTGAAAAATGCGTCTAATATAATAATATTTTGCCTGTATATAGCTCAGACCTTTGCACAGAGGCTCAACTATGACTTTTGAAAAATTCGTATTATTTGCAGAGTTACAACCAATTGAAATATAATTATCGGCGTTTTTTTCTTAAAATTTATCCCTTCTGTTGTCGTAAAACATGGATAAACCCACCTCTAAGTTAAATATTTCAAAAATTCTAGTTAAGCCTCTGTACAGATGTCTGAGCTATATACAGGCCAAATATTATTATATAATAGAACCAATTTTCACAAAAGGAGAATATTTTGAAATTGGGTCATTCTATGTCCATTTTTGTCAAGATATTGTATTTAAATAATTTCTTATTGTAATTATATTCTTAAAACAGATTTATAAACATTTTCTAATCTAAGTGACACTAAATATCATAAATATTATCCATTTACGCACTTTTGCAAAATCACGGTTCCGAACGTAGTCGGATACCTTAACAACCGCTGCCATAGAACATCTTTTCCACAAACAGGTAGGTTCCAATTAAAAATATTTTTTTTCTCCATGTATTTGCGATCCACCCTAATATGCAATATCATGACTATGTAATAAATAGTAACTATTATGTATTTCAGCTAATTATTTCTATCAGTTGCTGCCTAATTTTAATAAATTAGAAAAAGAAAGGATAAGAAAACAGTAGTAAGATCACGTTAGGCATTCTTTACGTTGAAGTTAATTAAAAACTGACTTAAACACGAACATGGAAAAAATAAGCGAATTGTAAAAGAAATAAATTTGTCTGAAGTTTTGAGCTTATATATATATATATATATATTAACCATATGCACGTTATCATTTTTGTTTTCCTTCAGAACTCAATTGTTTCAAGTGAAACTTTAAACAGAAATATTTAATTGAAAACTTTGAAATGAATAAAAAAAAAATCAATAAGTAAGAATAGTTTTACCCCGATTATCCAGAATCAACATTATAAGCTCTTTTAATAATTGCATATTGCCACATGTCATTATTAGGAGTAATTTTCTTTTGTTATTGATTCAAACTAACCAGATTAAAAAATAAAATTTACTCCAGATCTTTACAATATACTATAAACATACTTTTTTTCTCATTTGTACTTTATTTTGTTTTATTTTTAATTCTAAGAATAATTTATTTGTTTTTATTTAAATAGCATTATAAAAATAATTATAAGATAAAAGCTTTTTTTTGTTGTTGAAAAAGGACTATTTTATCTCGGAGATAGATTTTAAATGAAACAAACTCAATTTCTAAAAATCAATTCAACTATACAGGAAAAAAGCGAAACTAATTGATAATATCATATTTAACTTCAAGAAATTAAGCAAAAAGTAATTCTAAGGGTTCCAAGGAAAACTACTTTCTTATGAAAAGCACCTTGAGTAGTCCTTTGTATAAAAATTCCATATTGATCTGAATATCTCTCATATCGTATAAGAACGGGAAAAAATGAAGATTGCATTCAATCTGATTTAAACTGTCATTGGAAATATACAACTAGCCATAAATATCCTCCTCAATGCAGGAATGAGCTAGTCAGTTAAAGAAAAACAATAGAAAAACGGATTTCTATTCAATCTGCTAGTAAAGGTCCTTAAGAAGGAAAAAACTTTCCGTTCGAATTAAAATTAGAATAATAAAATAATACCAATAAAAGCAGAACATCTGCATGTAATTCAAGAGGCATTAAGTACTCTTGATTTGGGAAGGACATTAAACCGTAATTCTTCTTCACTTTGGCCCATTAGTGACAAAACAATCTGCGGGTATACGGAACTTGAATTGAAGCACGTTATACGAAAAAGGATCAATTACGAACCGTTATAAAATGCAATGGAAATATTGTTTTAATTACTAAATAGGGACGATGATTTACGCGGCAACGCTTTTTAATTCGAGAGCTTCGAGTTATTTTTAAAGAAGGCTCCGATGTCGATTTAAATGCAAATTAAAGAGCATAATGAAGCGAAAATTCGAGTTTTATGTCAGATTTGTTCGATAGCATGGTTCTTTTTTGCGTGGCCGAACGGAATTGAAAGAAGAAAGATTGAATTTACTCTTTCCCATTATCCAGTTGGACGAATATATTACAGCAATTGTGAGCTCGAACAGTCGTATGCTGAACCTGATAAAGATTGATGATGTTTGGTTCATAATAATAAAAAAAAAAATCTAAATAATTTAAGCAGTTGAGATCGTAGGGAAATTTGAAAGAAATTTATGCTTTCGTTGCGATGTTTTGTTTCTGTGTTTCCAAAGGAACAACTAGAAAAGCGTATTAAGATCTCGAAACCAAGTTATTTTGACCTCTTCTTTGGGTGACGAGTTATCGGTTTAGGTAAAGTTTTCTGGGGGTTATGTAAATATTTAATTTTTCATTTAAAAATATCCGTTTAAAAAGAAAAGAATATATTCATAAATACATACACATATACATATATATACATTTGTATATATAAACTCAGTGGCGCAACAGCCCATGTGGGCCAAGGCCTACTGTACTCATCTCAGTAAACGTGACTGTGGACACTGAGGAGCATGAACATATGTTCCGGTCAAGTTGTAATTGCTGTATTCTCCCCTCCCCCCCAGATTCTTAAGAATTTGGGGGAGAGTCCCTCATTCAGGACCTTTTTGTACATGTTTTTTGTTTAATTTGCAAATAAAATAACTTCTTGGAGGGTCGGATGCATTTAAAAACCCTTTGGTGAGCTCGATTCTCTGGAGTCAATAATTAAGTAAGGTCAAGAGTGGTCAATATTTCAGTGGACAGTCCGGTCAACCCCCAGTGCTTAGCTCCCAAACATGCTTGATACTCGTTTATAAGCCCACTGAAGAGATGAGTCAACACTGCCCAGCCTGGGATTATATATATTGCAATTTTTTGAGAAACATATCATTTATAGCAAAATTAAATGTTGGTTAAGAAATTAATTTAAACTCCTAAAACAATTTTAGCTTTAGATTGTGTCTTCGCAAATAAAAATCATGAATTAAAGTTTAATGAAATATATTTAAATACTGTATTTATATATATATACTCGAATCTAAGCTACACTTTTTTTCCAATGTTAAGGCTACTGAAAATCGGGTGCGGCTTTGAATCGAAGGAAAAATGATTTGTTGAATGAGGCAATTGACCAATTACAGGTTCAGGAACATATTGAAAAGTTTATAATGTTTGTTAAATTGCTAATTATTCACCTCTTGTTATTTCTCATTTTAAATTTATTTTAATTTCGAAAAGGGGAATTTTATAAACCCTTTTTGGGCTTTTTTTTTTTTTTTCTCAAAAAAATTTGCTGAGAATTTGAGGTGCTGCTTATAGAATCCATAGTGGCTTAGATTCGAATCAATACGGTAGTTTTCTTTATTGGCATACAGTTACACAAAAAGAATGTTAATATCTGATTCAGAGGTACTAACATATTTAATGAAAGGAAAGGAAAAACACGCTACGTTGAATATTACTTTCAGATAAAAAAAAAAATTGGCCTACTTAAAACAATCCAACGGCATAAGATTTTCAAAAAGAAAAAAAAACATAAAAAGCTTGCGAAGAATATTTCACCAGAGATAAAATACCACATTTCATTTATTCTCCCTTTCAGAACATTAATTAATTGGTAACGAATGATACGACGAAAAGAGCTCAGAAATTATGCGTAAGAGCTTTATATAACTACGTTATTAATTAATTGATCAATTAATATTTTAGGGGTATGTGCTAAATCATTCCTTCTATTAAAAAGAATCGATATAATTTCTCTTTAAGAACATCATAAACTTTTAAGATCCAAGACAAATACTGTGGTGCCATCTATTGCTGGAATAAGAAAACATTAATTTACTTCAAGCTCATTAATTTATTTTTGTAATAAACAATCATCATGGAATTAAACAAGAAATATATGATAATTGGGGATTGAAAAATAATAATAATACAAATGAGTGCTTAATTATTCATAAAACATTTTAATTGGTCAAAAGTGTGTGATATATATATGATAGTTATATAAACGGTATCATTTAAAAATAATTGAGAAATATTTTTTAAAAATTTTAAAAAAAAAAATTTTGGTTTCTGGTATTTTTTTTTCTTTCTTTGCTTAATCAATAAGCAAATTTGCAAAAAAATAGGTTTAAAGGAAAGCCCTTTTGAAATTTTTAAACCCAAAGGGTCAAGGGGCGGGGATGACAACAGAGCCGGCATCCCCCTCTCTCCTAACCTCCACACCAAGCCAAAATGAGGACTTTGAGTGTTTCAGTGGAATGGAGTATAAGTATTTAAGTGCCTATTTGCACATTTTCCTTTCATTTAAGGGGGTCTCGTAGTACATCTTTCTCAAAATGAATCTCCAAAACATCCGTGAGCAAGAGCTTCCAAACATTGTTTATCTTTATCCAAATTAGAGTACACTTTTTTCATTTCAATAAAACGCATTACTAAAGATGTCTGTCTTCTATTTTCATTTCACTGATAGTTATTTTTTTAAAAAATGTCCTTAAGGAATCAATTTTGAAGACTAAATAAAAAAAAGATTAAAAGTCAAAGATTCTTGACATGATTTTAACTTATCAGTAGCAAATATATTTCCTCAATACTCTATTTATTATAAGTATTTCAGCATATATTCGCGAGTGATATAACCATATTACATTATTTACAAAATAATTCAGATTTATTCCTTAAGAGTCATGTAAATTCGATTTTACAAGATCGGGGGAATTATTTCTCCCCTCTTTAAATAGTAAAATTTTGCCGGTAAATTAAATTCGTTTCAATATGCAAGATCCCAAGCCTCTCGAAAACACATGGCACCGTTTGAAAACTCTTTTCCGAAAGGGGTACTCATGAAATGAAAGGAAATTAATTGAGGCAATAATTGTTTCCTGGCATCATGTAATAACGGAGGAAGAGCTTAAAACTATTTTCAGCTTAATGAAACATTGAAGTGAAGCTGTAATAAAAAATAAAAGCTATCCCACTAAGTATTGATAACCCACTGCTATCATCAGTATCAATGTATGTCGATAGTTATTGCATCATAACTTTTTTTTCATTATAAATATTTGGATTTTGTTTTTGAATTGAATTTAGTATTAAATTCTCTTTAAAATTATATAGAAGATTTTACATTTTGTGCAACGCAACACATTTTCTAGAAATATACACACACAAACTTATGAAACATAACAATTTTCAAAAGTGTCCACAATTTTGGCCACAACTGTATATAGCTCGCACCTCTATGAAAAGCCTGAATTGATCATTTTTGATTATAATTAATTATTGAATATTAGCGTCACACTGTTCAGCTACACGAGGGCTTTTGGTGACGGACCACGTAATTTCGAACCATGGGGAAGGGGACGACACCTGGCTAAACCCCCCCTTCCCCCCCATCACATCAAAACCAACGGGGAGGGGCGTTTCCCGCTCCGGAGATTTAACGTGAATCCTTTTCCCCATGGCGGGTCTTTAGTGGTACTGGGTTCGAAATCGTGACAAGGCGATACCTATACCACTCGGCTACCGCGGCCACCTGATCATTTTTGAAATAAATAGCTTAGAAAAGGGGATTTATCCATATTTTAATACATCCGAGGGAGAAAAATATTTAATAAAGGGGGGGGAAAAAAAATTTTAAAATTTCAATTGGGAATAGTAACCCCCTTTAAAAAAAAAAGGGAATTTCCCCTTTTTTTAAAATTTTTTGTGAAAATTCCCCCCCGGGGGTCATTTGGGGTAACTATGTGTGCCTGGTTTTCCCAAAATTTAATTTAAAGTTTCATAAAAAATTTTAAAAAAACAATTAAAAATTTTTTAAAATATTAAAATTTAAAAAAATTTTTTTTAAAAATTCTTACAAACCCCTTTAAGAAATATTTGTTTAAAAAAATAAATTTTTTGGCCCTAAAAGGGGGGCCCGGTAATTTTGTTATTTTTTTTCAAAATTTACCCCAAAATAACCGTGTTACACAACCCCTTTTTAAATTTTAAAGAAGGGCTTTTAAAAACCCCCGGGGGCGGGTGGTATTAAGGGGGGACCGGTGTCGCCTTTTACGGTTTACTTACCATGAAAACCCCCCCGGGAGGGAACATGCACGTTAAAAAATTCCCAACAATCCCTTTTATTAAAATATTTTGGGGTTTTTTAGTTTTTGGGTACTGGGAAAATTTCCCCCCCTTGCAACTGACGCATACCTCTCAACAAAAATTTAAAAACTTTTAAGGCAAACAATTTAAATTAGGATATCTTAAATGTTTTAAAATTTTGAGCCCAAATTTAATTAAAAAGGAAAAAATTTTTTTTTGATTCCCTTTTTTAAAAAATTTCTTTGGCCAATTTTTTTAAAAATTTTGCTTATTTTTTAACTGCAAACACATATTTTCAATACAAATATGGTAAAATTTTAAAAAGATTTGTGTTACAAGAGTACAGTGACAGTATTTAATGACTTTTTACACTAAGATACACGGTACAATATATTTTTGTTATATTTTTTCAATTACACTCGGGCTGCGGTAGCCCAGTGGTTAAGGTATCGGACCTGGGAGGGTCGATCGGGC
Organism: Trichonephila inaurata madagascariensis; assembly: GCA_019973955.1. Lineage (NCBI taxonomy): Eukaryota > Metazoa > Arthropoda > Arachnida > Araneae > Nephilidae > Trichonephila > Trichonephila inaurata. The sequence continues at coordinate 15,229 of BMAV01005694.1, read as the reverse complement.
CCCGTACCACTAAAGACCCGCCGGAAAAGCGATGCACGTTAAATCGATCGAGAGCTGAAACCCCCCCCGTTTGGGGGGTGGGTGTTAGGGGAGGGGGGCCAGTTTTAGGTGTCGCCACGCCCTTTTACCATGGTTCAAAATTACTGTCGAAAAAGCCCTGTGTAGTGAACAGTGCGACGTTAATATTCACTCACCACTCACTCATTCAATTACACTCAAGATATTTATTTTTTAAAAAAATTCTGAGTTAATAAAATACGAGAAACATCATTTTTCACTTATATTTTGAATAATCGCAAAAAAAAGAGTTAAGTCCATTTAAGTAATATACAGTTTTATGAATCTGTAAAAACTACTCACAGGAATAGTATGGAAAGCCTAAAATAAATGTAGTGCCCCATTTAAGAAGGCATTTTTTAACTAAATAAATAAACATATAATTATCATGTTTAACTAAACATGCCCTCTAATCACTTAGCCTAATAATAAAGCAAAAACCCCCCAGCCTTAAGTTTTTGAAGATGCATAATTAAACATTTAAATAAAAAAGGAAATTAATTTAAAGGCTTTTTAAAGTCAAAATAGAAGGCTTTGTAAGCGAGAATTATACGAATTTAACACGTTGTCTCCTTGTTTCCAGTTTCTGCAAATTTTAAATTAGTATGTGAAAAGAAACTACATTTTTTCCAATTTTTAAAAAATTATATGTTTTTTCACCCATAAAATATTTTTGATTTATAACTAACCAATGCCGTGAATAGGATCAATGAAAATTACTACGTACAAAATATTACAAATGTAAGTATTTATTTCTAATTAGAATATTTTGAATATTTGAGAAAATAATTATTATTATAAGCAGTTCTTTCGAACTTAACGTTCATTACAGGAAATATGTGAAATCTTACAATTCTGGCTTTCAAAACATCGATTTAATATAATCTTCAGCTATGGGTTGATTATTTATTAGCGTCGCGTGTTAAAACTATTCCACGGGGGCGCGGTAGCCGAGTGATATAGGTATCGGATCGTGGCTTGCCTTGTCACGAGTTCGAGTCCAGTACAACTAAAGACCCGCCGTGTAGGGCAGCGATGCACGTTAAATCTGTCGAGAGCTGAAACGTCCTCCAGTTGGTGTGGTGTGGAAGTTAGGAGAGGGGGTGCCAGCTCAGGTGTCGTCCACGTCACTTGACCATGGTTCAAAATTACGTGGTCCGTCGCCAAAAGCCCTCGTGTAGCTGAATAGTGCGACGTTAATATTTAATCAATCAATCAATAAAACTATTCTACAGCCATTGACAGTGGTCCCATCGATTCTGAACCACGAACAAGAGACAAGGTCAACACCTGAGTTATCACCCTCTCCAAACTTCATCCTAACCTCCACGTGAGGACTTTAAGCATCGATTTGCCATACATCAGCCCTTCGATATAGTGATTTCATAGCGTAACCCACCAGGATATGATGGAAACAATGACAGCAATGAGTACGATGCCCGAATGCAAATGGTTTATGAGGGCTGTAGTAGCCCAGTGGTCAAGGTATCGGATCATGACAGGCATGTCATGAGTTCGAGCCCAGTACCACTAAAGTCCCGCCATGAAGGGTAGCGATGCACCTTGAATTTGTCGAAAGCTGAAACGTCCTCCCGTTGGTGTGGTGTGGTAGTTAGGACAGGGAGGTGCCAGCTCAGGTGTCGTCCACATCACATGACCATGGTTCAAAATTATGTGGTCCGTCGTCAAAAGGCCTCGTGTGCTGAGCAGTGCGACGTTAATATTCATTCACTCGCAGCTGCTTTATACTAAGGAAATGAACTCAATAGTGAGTGAGTGAATATTAACGTCACACTATTCAGCTACCCCAGGTCTTTTGGCAACGGATAGGGCCAAGGTAGCTGAGTGTTCAAAGTATCGAATCGTGGCTGGCCTTGTCACGAGTTCGAGCCCAGCACCACTAAAGACCCACCGTAGGGCAGCGATGCACGTTAAATCCGTCGAGAGCTATTTCCTCCCATTGTTATGGTGTGGAGGTTAGAAAAGTGAGTGCCAGTTCAGGTGCGTCCACGTCACTTGACCATGGTTCAAAATTACGTGGTCCATTGCCAAAAGCTCTCGTGTAGCTTAACAGTGTGACGTTAATATTCACTTACTCACTTGGCGACGGATATCGTAATTTTGGACCATAGTCAAGAGTAAGGAGGATGATACCTCTGAGTGGGTACCTCCCTCTTCTAACTCCACACCACAGCAACGGGAGGAAATTTGAATCTCGACAGATTTAACGCGTGCATCGCCCTAATACACGGTGAGTCTTCAGTGGTGTTAGACTTGAACTCATGGCACGCTGATCAAAAGTTCGTTACCTTGACCACTAGGCTACCGGCCACCAGAATGAACTCAAAAGAATTGTATAATATTTATTAATTATAATAAATAAAAGAATGAAGAAAATGATAAATGTAATATAAATATGCTAAATTGTATTGTATTGAGCAATTAGTGCAATTATATTTAATTTCCTTAGATAATTCTTAAGCAGAAATCTTTCCAAACACGAAATGTTATTTTATTACGCTTTGTCACGTAAAATTATACTACAATAAATACTCCATAGTGAGTGAGTTTTATATTTACGTCCCATTATAAAGCTGCATGGGGGCTATTGACAATGGACCTCGCAAATGTGAACCTTGTTCAAGTGGCGAGGATGGTACCTAAGTTTGTAATTCCCTATCCAAATCAGATTTAACATGCATCAGCACCTCTACATGGGTGTCTTGAGTGGCACTAGGTCTCTTACCCGTGGCACGTTGGCTCCGAGTTTGTGACCATAAGCATAAAGCTTACGCGGCTACATCTGGGTATGGGAGATAATATTAAGAAATTATATAAAAACTGAAATTCTAACATTTTGATGGAAGGCACACTTTCTTTAAAGTAGTGAATACTGTTTGTATATAGAAGGTAGATATAAATGAAAGTCAAAAAAGAATGCAGATCCCTCAACTGCAAAATAATTGAAAACTCTCTCATCAATGCCTTTTATCGATATATATATTCAAGCAATGTATTATTTAAATGCATCTTTACATAGAATGAAACGAAATTTCATGATATAAACTGTGCATGTGATATGAGTACCATTTTCACTTTGAATAAATATTTTTTTGCTGCGTATATATTACGATAACCAAATTAATTTTTTTCCACTTTCATTGATCTATATTCTTAGTTGAATAAAAAACACCTCACAGATATATGCTATATATATATAATAAACACCCTCTTTCATAATTCAACAAGCCTGCCCATTCGCGATTTCCATATATAAATAAATCCATTATTTATGTAATATTCATTCTCCTTTCTCAAATATTGCCCCTCTGATGGTGAAGATAGTAAAAGTCTAAAACACTTTATTCAACCAAACCTTTCCCTCAGTTTTCAGAAATCAGTTCTGCAGTAAAGCTGTCCCAGTCTTAGACCTTCAATTATTATCTGAAGGTAAGGGCTAAAGCATGGGTAATACAAAAGCTCAGTAGCAGTCTACCATTGCATAAAGTGAGGTAAATATTTACTGTGTGATGCTAATATACTGGGTATTGGAGAGCAATAAATGGGGAAAGTCTTAACAGTTTGGTACAATGTTGAGATACATTTAAGGTTCTGTATTAATTATTGCAATAGAGAAGATTATCGCTGTGGTTCACAGACATAAGGCTAGTTTGAAAAGTTATTGCTGACTGATAATAACACACTGGTCATTTATGCGGTCGCATACTATCGATTTTGCTTTAATCATTTCGAAGCAGGAAGGGTTTGTTCAAAAGGGGGGAATTTTAATATGGGCTTGTGGGCCTTAAAATTTTACTCTCGAAGATAGTAATTAGTTTTAATCGCAAAAGCTTATTCATGCGTTTAAGAAAACCAATTCATTTTGTGAACCGCTGTATTTTGTTATTTTCCGTTTAACTGTTATTTTATGCGACGTCTATAATTAGCATTTCCATTACAGTATTGAAGAATCTGTATTAAGAGATTTACAGGAAGATAGGATTATGAAAAACAAGTAATATAAAAAAGAAAGAAAAAAATAATTCCTACTAAGGTCGACAAAAAAAATTTACGTTAGTTAATTAAATTTAATTAATCAATTAATATTTGAGAGAGAGAAAACTGTATTAACATCAAGTGTCATCCACTATAATTTTAAAAAATTATATTTGAACTTCAGGGGATGAATAAAAAGTATTTTATTAAAGATTGGAAGTTTCAACAAGATATACATATATATATATATATATATATATATATATATATATATATATATATATATATATATATATATAAGGAGAGAACATGAACTAATAGCAGGGATTGAAAAAGGATATTCAAGTAACACAGTAATAAATGAAAAATTAAGATAAGAATAAGAAACAGAACGAAAATAATTATATAGCAACATATTATTATATATAACTTCTTTACATTAATAATTTTTAATAGGTGACACCACCTGGACCTAATTAGTATTTTCTTTGTTTATGACACATCATTTTCAATATATATCATAAAATATTAATGGAAATGCCACCGTATTAAACAAATTTAATACTGAAAAGATGAACATTTCTTAAAATTCAACTTAAGGAATTCATTTTACCGATAACCCAATTTCTTAAAACAAGAAAGAAATATTTAGTTTATATATGAATTGTGATACTTACATATAAGCTTCAATGAAAATATTCATTTGTGTGTTATGTTGTAATGTAACATTTTATTGGAATATATATATATATATATATATATATATATATTCTTTGTTTCCTTTTTCAAAGTGATGTATAACTTAAAAGTACGGCATAAAATTCCTATTTTTATTTAATCTAAGTTAAGCAAAAGGGGGAAGGGGGATTTGCATTTTTCTTTCATTTTTCCTTTTCCTAGAAAGATTTAGTAAGCAATGCATTTGCTAAAAATTATATAATCAAAAAAAAAATGTATTTCATTGTATAATTTCAATTAAACTTATATTTACTTTTTTACCTTATTAAACAGAAAACCTACGAGTCAAACTTAAAAATGTTTACTGTTCCTCATAAAAGCTACATTTGAAAAGAAATTTAATTAAAAACATGAATAAGTTGCATGGTAAAAAACCCTCGTTGTGTATTAACCCAAAATAGAGGTTAGATAATATTCTTTGTATGGAGACTTAATACGCAAGTAAGTCCAATAGAATTCCTTATAAAAAGGAACTTTTTTCCAATAATACGCTGGAATTTGCACCATATGGATTATAAACGAATGAAACTTTACGTTTTTAATAAAACGTAACTAAAGCCTTTTCTTATTAACACATCTGCTTCCCAAAAGAAGTTTAATTAAGTCAATTCTCAATTACTTTTTAAATAATTGGAATAGAATCATTTTGATACAGCGATAAAAACTACTTTGTTGAAATATGAAAATTAAAAAGAATGTATCGAGAGCAGTGGTTATGAAAAAAAGAAAAGTTTTTGTCACATTCGCGAAATGAATACTAGTTAATTGAAAATAAATTGTATTATGTTTCAGTGTTAAAGCTATATTTTATAATTAAAAATGAGTCGTTGTGTACTTTATTATGCTTTGTATGTGACATGCCTGTTAGAAATGCTGTTTATAAATGAAAAGATAAAGAATTATTTTAAATTATATACAAATCAAAATTTGTACAAAACAAAGAAATAAGTTGTGTTCAGCCAAACTGTTCGAATCATTATTTTTTTAAATTCCCTTAGAATATATATAATTTAAAGTTCTTATTTCATTAAAAAAAAACCTTGAGAAGTAGTTAAAAGGTTACTGTGTCTCTGCACAAGTTTAAAATTTGAAATTTTTTTCAGATTCATTGCATATAAAATGGCATTGATGATTTCTACTTCTGCGACACATAAAATGTGTACTAATAAAAGTATAAAATGAAGTACTCCTAATTTAAATGGTAAATCACTAACCTGTATTTTGAAAGTAATTCAAAAAGAAAAAAAATGCTAATTTTAAAACATTAAAAAAATGGGAGCTCCCCTTTATTTGTCGCGATTAAAAATCTTCATAATTTAAAAAAAATAGAGTATATCTGCATCATTGTATAACAATTTTCTGGGGCAATTATTTATTGTTATCACCAGTTTTATGATCATTTGCTACAATAGTGTGTTTTATGAATTTGTAAAAACTTGAGTATCAATTTTAAAAAATGTGTAACTGTAATCCTGGGAATTGTGTATTAGTAGAGTTTTTGTATAACTTCCTTTCCCTTAAATATCTTTCATCGAGCAAATCACATGTTTCAAAAGGAAATTATTTTTAAGCAAAAAAAGAATAATTTCAAACAATTGAAAATTCATTAAGGTAACTGACTACGTTCGGAACCGTTATATTGCAAAAGCGTAAAAACAAATATATTTTTTTAATATTTAATTTGACTTAGATTAGAATACACATATAAAATTGTTTTAAGAATGTTAGTGCAATAAAAATGATTTAAATGCAATATTTTGGCAAAAAAATTAACTTAACCTTTTTCCAAACATTCTCCATTTATGTAAAATGCTTCTATAATAATAATATTTTGCTTATATATAGCTAGGACTTATCCAGAGAACCTGAACTACGACTTTTGAAATATTCACATTATTTTCAGAGTTACTACTAATTCAAATAATTATCAGTGTTTTTTTGTTAAAATATCTGCGCTCTTATGTATTATAAAATATAGATAAATCCATTTCTAAATTATATATTTCAAAACTCCTAGTTCAGGTTCTATACAGAGGTTTGCCCTACATATAGGCAAAATATTATTATTACAGAACCATTTTCCATAAAAGAAGAACATTTAGAAAATAAATCTGTTTATTTTTTGTCAAAATATTGCATTTAAATCATTTTTAATTGTAATTATATACTTAAAACAATTTAATACTTGTATTCTAATCTAGTTAACCCTAAATATATATATATATAAAAAAAAACTTTCGTTCGTAAGCATTTGAAAAACAACGGTTCCGAACGTAGTCGGATACCTTAAGTAACAATATATTACTGGAAAACATTGAACAAATTTTCCGTTACTAAATACATATTTATTTCAATATTAATTTAATAACATTAATTTTTTCCTTAAAATATATATCTTACATGCTATTTGCTTACAGAAAAGAAACAATAAAATGAGTTACTTGCGACCTGATTGATTTTTTAATCAGAGATTGATTGCCTACTGTAAAAAAAACTGAATTTGATTGATCCACGTCATTTATAATTGAATTTCTGATCCTTTTAGAGCTGAAAATATCCTTTGATTTAACACCCATTCTCCCAAACACTTAATTTGTAAGAAATTTTATATTCAAATGAACTTTTCGTATGTAGTGTTGTATTTAAGAACTATAAAAGACTTAATTACTTAAACATGATTAATCTTTTAGTGTTCATTTCCATATTGCCTTTATTTGCATTATTTAATTTTTAAAAAAAAGGTAATTTACCTGAACATTCAGTAGTGGTGATTTGAGAAAAAAAGTTTAAGAGTATTTTAATAGCATTGAATGAATTATTATTTATTAAAAATTCTATTGCTAAGGTGCTTCATTTCTCTTCGTTAAAAAGTAAAATAAAGTTTTCCATTTTTTTTTATAAGCGTAAATATTTTATATATTTAAAATTAATTTTCTGACTAAATTTTTATGACTATGAATTAAAAAATTTAATAATTAATACAATAAAATTGAATAAATTAGGAAATAATTTTACTTTTAGCAATACCTTAATCCATGCATGTGTCTGCAGTAGCCAAGTGATCATGGTGATTGTGTTTTCGAGTCCTGATGACCCTGAAGACCTATTGTGTAGAGGAGCTCAAAAATTAACAGCAAATTTATTTCAGATGCTCATAATTTCAAGCAAATTCTTTATATATTCATGTCTTCATGTTTTCGTTCAATAAAACTCAATTTTAAACTTATCACACAAGTTCACCCAAAGTTACGTTACATCAAGCAGTGTACCTAATTAATTTATTTAAATAAAATGACAATATCTAAAACTAATTTGAAATTCCATAATAATATCTTATTGCTAATTAGTGTTAGTATATTAAATAATAAAAATACATATTTAAGCTATGTGAACAGTCTATTTACATTTTAGAGGGAACAAAATATGATTACATGATTATATTCACACTAAATATGTTATACATGTTTTTACATCAAATAGTTTGGATATGATTGACACGTCCTAAAATATTTTATACAGAAAATCTTGTTTAATACTTTCTCAAACTGTATTGAGTAATTATATAGTGTTATTTAATTTTTTTTAAAAATTCATGGTTAAATCGATTCATTTATTTACGTTTTTTTAAAAAAAACTTTTTAGTTTTATGATCTGTATTCCTCCTATGTAAGAATATGCATTTTGTCTTAGTTTTTTACATGAAATTTCATTTTTAGAATATTTATTTCCTTATTTGTTAATGCTTAATCTTTTAACGAAGTACATAAATCATTTAATTAAGATTACACTTATCTAACCATAGTTGTTTCCCAGATGTCCAGGTGTCGAGTTAAGTGAGTGGTCGTAATCGCGATATCTTTTTTTGGCGTTATTTCTGTCGAATCGCGGGTTTGACTCCTGATGCTACTGAACACCAGCTTTGCAGAGATTCTAATGGTCATTGAATCTACATAAACTTAAAGTGCTGCCCTTGCGAGATGTGAATTTTTAAGAGTAGAATAACTTAGGCTTAGCCCTCGTTACAGCCGTGGTACAGAATTACGAGTTGCATATCCTATAGTTCTCATGTTGCTTCAAAGTGCAATCGATGTTACTAACAATCAAGTTAATAATACATTTAACTACTAATACTAAAATCAATTTTAAAAAAAAATCTATCGTTTAAATCAGTATGAGCCTGTGCGTTCTATTAAACACAAAATAAATGTTTAATTAATTGATTAAGCCACAGACACTGTTAATATTTTGTTTCTTTAAATATAGTCTACATACCCCGAAGAAATATATAATGTACAACTTTTGTTAATGAATGTAGCGATTAAAAATAAAAATCTAAATAAATACTATCTAGATGGTTTATATCATATAATTCAATTTATTAATGTAATATCGAGCCATATTTTCAAGAGCTGTTTACGAGCGTTGTATGGGTTCTAAAACATTGAGAAAAGATATGCTTGGAGATAAGAAGATACCAATTGCTTAACATTACTAATTACATGTATAAGTCAATGTACTCTTTCTGAGATTCAGTGAACAGCAAAAATATCAAACATGTAAATTAAACCAAACAACTTGTTACAAAATTGTGTGTATCCGAAAGAAATACACCGCTCCTTCAATTCTTTAGCAGTATTTCCCGTTAGGTAGAGTATTGTCTTTTTTCATGCTCTTTTCATCTCCAGATTTTTTTTTCTAATAATAATCGCATTCCAAAATAAAAATCTAAGCCGGGAGCTATCGGAAGACAATGCTGATTCGAAAGAACACCGAAAGAAAATCTTCTCTTATCGTTTCCGCTTCCTCTATGTCACCAGGTGATGAATGAATTTTATCCATTCAAAATCTGAAACTTCTTTTCTTTCCAATTCTCTCGTAGATATATCTGATAAGTTTTCCTCACTTTGCTATCAGCTTTCCATCCTCTCCAATCCTTATTCTCATACATTCTTACTTATTTTAACTGCAATCCTATCTGCCTTTATCAGATCACAATAGTTTCATATCCACTCGAAACCCGATGAAACCATTTGAGAGACACAGAAGGAAAATGGTGTTATGCAAATTCTGTTCACCTATTTACCTTATAATTGCTATAAACTCCAGCTTGTCGAGTTTATTATGCGATGTGGTAATAATTTGTCTGGGTTTTTGGGATCTCGATATATATATATATATGATTGTTGTGTATCACAACTACACGTGTTCTCTATTACATAATCCTTGTTTAAAGTTTGTTACGATGTAAGCCTGTTATTTTGCAGTGTAACCAGCTGATTTAATAGATATTTTAGAAATACAGAGAGTTCTATTTCCAATGTAATCTCATCGGCTTTTAGAATTTCACAATAGTTTTATACCCTTTGAAAATCCGATAAAGCCATGTTGAAGATAGGTAAGGAAAATGTGAATACGTAAATTCCACTCGTAGTCACCCATTGGACAAGGTGAGATCTATTTACATTGAAGGCTAAGTAAATTAGCGATGATGGGAATGTTTATTGTACTGCGATACAATAATCCACCAAGACTTAAATTCAAACAAGTCTAAACAATTAAGCTATTATTAGAACATTATTACAATGTTCGCAATAACATCGTTCGAGTTTTAAGGTTTGTTATTAAATGTTTGAGCATTTTTCATTAACTAAATCATTTTAAATTGTTAAATACAGTGTAATGTTATACAAATAATTATTTAAATAGCAGAAATAAATCAAGTTACATGGTTACAGATTCATGCAGAATTTCAAATCAAGTGCTCTTTCCAATCCATGTAGATTTAAATCATGCTACAAAATAGCTAAAAACGGTATTCTATATTTTGATTTCTTACTTTGGAGAAATGAGTTCGCCGTGAGGCTCGTTTATCTCGAACTTTTGTAATTTTTAAATTCAGAACATGTGCTTTTAGAAGAAAGGGAAGACAAGAATTTTTACTCAGAGGAGAATCTTTTGTTTTGCTTCGTAAAAAAAGAAAAGTTGTTTTTTGAAACTTCAGAAAAGTTATCTGTAGCAGTATCTATTATGCTGAATGAACTATGTTTTCTTAAAATCGCAATCTTGCTGTAATTCTTCTTTACGTTATCTTACTACATTCTAATTCAGTTTTAACAAACACAATTACCCAAATTTTTAAAAATGCATCGAAATGAACTACCAGTTTCTCATTTCATTAATGCATTTAATAATTGTCTTTAAATACGTAAGAATAAGGATTGCTTAGGGTTTGATTTCTTCATTTTAATAATTTTTTCAGTTATATTTATTTATTATAATTTTGTATTTGAGTTTCCTATAAATGACTTAAATTGTATGACCAGTGAAATATTTTCTGTAATATATGTATTTAAATAATTAGAATAGACATTGACGACCCCATTTAACATTTATATCCAGAATATTGATATAATTATTACTGTTACAAAGACATGGTTAGGAGTAAAAAACAATTTAGGATTTTAATAGGAAAAAATATCTGGTTCTTGGATTATAGGCATAGTGTGATATCTGTACTTTTTTTGTAATTTTAATGATTTATATTTGCAAGTATAATTGGATATTTTAAATTAAATTACTATAATCTGAGTTAAAGTACTTTTTCAGAATCAATTTGATTACAATAAATGCATATACACTCTTTTTTCAAAAAACTCGAAGCACCATGAAGGAAGGGGTTGTTTTTAATCAAATTAAGTATATGTGTACAGCTCATACACAATAACAAAATTATAAGAAAAAAAATCAAAGTCATAGGGCTTATCCAAGGCTCACTGTTACAGCTTGAATGTTAAAATCAGTAGTTGTTGGAACCACCCGGGCGGAGATACATTCTTGTATGAGTCTCTATAAAGATTGATAGAGATTCCTAATGTTATAATGTGATTCCTTCTACCAGGCATTCACTAATTGCTTTAAATATGCGACATTTTGGGGTGCCTACCATGTCTTACCATGCTCAAAAACATCTTCGATTGGTGAAACTTCTGATGACCTAGCTGACCAAGGAAGGATATTATGACACGAAGGTTAGTCCAGAGATATGCGAGTGGTATGGGGCCTGGCAAAATCTTGTTGGAAACTGGCACTGGGATGACGTTATTTAAGGGTAATACAACCAGCCACAGGATGACATCAACATATCGTTGAGATATTAAAATTGTATGGAGGATGACTAGAGATGACCTACTGTCGTATGATATAGCACTTTGCACCGTCACACCAGGAGTTATGGCTGCGTGCCTTTGTAAAACAAAAGTTTATTTAGACCGTTGGCCTAGGCCTCCCCAGATACGAAGACGATGATCATTTGCTTCAAGAGTAAAGCGGGGTTCACCGCTGAACATTATGTGATGTAAGTCTGATGGTAACCATGATGATCGACTGCGACACCACTCCAGATGATTTTGCTGATGCTGCGGGGTGAGTGTTGGAAGGCAAGCTCAGTGAATTGTTGGAAGGTACCATGGGGGATATAGAAGAGGTCGAAGTAGATTGAATAGTAGACAATGATACCGTTGGAGCAGTTTGGGCCAGTCGAGCAATCACCCAATCTTGCCTCGCATTTGTGCATCTTGGCCTTCCAGAGCATTCATTTCGTCTATAAGTGCCTTAGAGCAACCATTCCTGCCAGTACTTTTGCACAACTGTGTCTGTATGTTACAGATGACGGTTTTTCGCTCGGTATGGCCATCCATCTCGGCGCATTCCAGCAATGCGAACACATTCGAAGTCCTTCAGTTGTCTATAAGGTCCTCGGAAACGTCATGATTTCCCCCTGTCGTTTTTACTCTTTGGAATCCACCAAGTGAAAACGAAAAAAGATAAATTCTCCGCCTCTATTACCTGTTTCATATTTTGCAATTTGCTCAGCAGAAATGCGTGCTACGATTTCAATTCAAGCTCATTGGCCTTAAAAATTTGATAATTTGCATGTTCCATCAATATGTCTTTGTCTACGAAATTTCATCCAAATTGGACAACTCTTTCTTGGTGTTTCGATTTCTTGCAAAAGAATGTATATGTAATAATTCCCATTAATCTAATCTTGAACATGTTTTTAATTTGTAATGGTCCTGACCTGTAGGACACACGCTTAAATAATAACTAGCTAACCGCCTAACGGGAATTTTTTGAACTAGATATTTACACTAATAAAAACATCTATCCATCCACGCAGATCATGTGTTTTGTGGTTCCGTGTTTGCCGCTTCATATATAAATCGAGATTCTTGGAAAATATATACCCTCTTCGTCTATCTCTATTGTCCTCCGTCATGTAGCCTGCTGCATTTCGTGTTCGTCACTGTTTCTTTGTTGTACTGTCCAAATTTGTTTTGGTTTAAGGTGTACAGTAAACTGGATTACAAAACTACCAAAAACTGCTCCCCCTCATAAATAGTGATTTAATTAAGGAATCCTTTACACTAATCAAATTATGATATTCAAAGTATTATATGTATATAAGTTCAGTATAAGACAGTGTAGGCCAGGATTCGGCAAACCACAGCTCGTGAGCCGCATGCGGCTTTTTGCATGGAAATTGGCAGTTCTTACTCTGCCTCTATGTATTATTTAAAAAAAATATTTTTATGAACAAAAAAATTGTTTTCCTTTCTCTGTTTCTTTTATAACTATTTATTTGAAATATTTATCTGGTTTTACATATGAATTTAAATATTTGACAGGCTTAAAATAATAGTTTTAGACTGTTATTTCTATATTAAATTATTTTCCAAAGTTTGCTGTGAATCAGAGAAAATATAGAATGTTATTCTAAAGTTGTAAAAGTCCAATTTATTGGTAAAAGTGCGACTATGGGAAGGCATAAATGATTTCAAGAGAATTTATGATATAAACAACAGATACACTTAAAAATCCAACAAAAGTGACAAAATCAAATTTCATATTTTCTACAAACTTAAGGTTAATAAAAAGAGTGCTTAAATATAATTTTAATATGCAAGAACAATTTAAACTAATTTTAATTTCTTTAATAAACATTTAATTTCATTATAAAGCACTTAGATATCATTGGTGCATAATTTCTTCCCGAACTGAAATTTAAATTCACAACATTACACAGAAGTAAGAAAAATTTTTAAAAAAAGCAGTTTAACAAAAAACAGATTTTTTAAAAAAATCTAATACAAAAGAAATATTAAATCCATCAGTAAGTATCCGTTAAAAGTGAGGACCACGGCAAAGCGAACTGGGGAAAATATTATTGATAAATACATAAAAAATTTTAATTTTAAATTTTAATTAAAAACATTCAAACTGTACAAAAGTTTTAAATATATTTCATTTAAAAGAAAAGATGAGAAAAATAAATATTTTTGTTGGGTGCAAAAGTTATTAAGCAAAATTCCCTTGCGATATCTGGATAACAAAAAGACAAAAGAAAATAAGATGGAATTCAAGAGAAATATATAACAAATTAAAAACAAAGAAAATTCTTGCTATAAATGTATGTATAAGAGTTAATTAATAGTATAATCGTATTCCACAGATAACTTATAATTGTTAACATTTATATACATTGTATATACATATAAATAAATAAAGAGTTTTTGTATAATTTACATATACATTAATCAAACTGAAATAAAATTCATTGAATTCACTTAATACTATATATGTACATAGGAAAATATAGCAGAAGAATAGAGTAATCAGGAAATGTAAATCACATTTAAAATTTAAAACGAAAAACAGAGAAGAGTCAATGTTTAAGCAACCTATTTACTTTTTTTTCAAAAACAAAATTCTTTAGACTCCAAAACTCTCGGAATCTTTTGAGTAATTTTCTTTTATTTAAAGCTATCTGTTTTGCTCACTCGCATATATATAATTAAAAGTTTTTACTAAACAAAGTATATTTACCGAGAAAAATTAAAATTGATTTGTTAAAATTTTAAAAATTTAAATTAAACTTATTAATGATTTTTTTTCTTTTACAATTAACAATATTTTATCTCAAAAATACTTTTATGATGGTAAGAATTTGAGTCTTAATTTTAAAGACTGATTTTAAAATTAAAAGATTTGATTTCAGCAATCATTTCAAAAGGTTTAAATTTATGAAAATATAAAAGAACTTGTTTTCTGTGCTACAATTTTTATTTTGAATTTTTTTAAGATCCTTAATTATATTAAACACTTTAAAATAACCAAGGAGGAAAAAAAACAAGTACCTTTGTAAAGATTTCTTGAAAAATTTCAGCCTCATAAAAACCATGATAATACGGGATAATTCTTAATAAAGAGAAAACTCAATAATTATATATAAATCCACTTTTTACTTGTTAGCAGATACTTTTTTCTTCTTTGTGAGATATTTTCGAAGTAATTTGAGGTTATTTATGAGTAAATCATTGTAAAAAATTTAAAAATGAAGGCATTTAGAGTACTTACTGGGGAAATGAACCATTTCGAT
>BMAV01005693.1:15304-33669 GCA_019973955.1 Trichonephila inaurata madagascariensis | reverse complement strand
AAATTGTAATTGTTTGCTTGCAGCATCAGTATTAACGGTTTCCCGATTTTGGGAAAAACCAAAACAGTTTGGGTTTCCCTCCTGATCCCAGAAAGTACAAAAAATTTTATCTTGCGGCCAGAGGGGATTCGGTTTTCGGTCGAGGGACGGCTGCCGGGTAAATATGTCGATTACGTTTGGGATTTCAAAATAAATCCATTTTTCATCGCCAGTCCCAAAGGATGGAGATATGACTTACGTTTGTATCGGGCAAGCAAATTTCGACACGATTTTTCGGTTTTCCTGTTGACAGTCCGTTAGCTCGTGGGTACCCATCTACCGCCCTTTTTATTATTTTGCCCATTGTTTGAGACGACGGGAAACAGTGCTCTGATAAAATTCAATTGTTCTGCAAGATGTTCTTGCGTTTTGTCATCATTTTCATCGAGTAATGTTTGAAACAGCATCTTTTTTTTTTTTTTGCTGGTCTGCTACGCCTCTTTTCCCACATCGAAATCACCATTTTAAAATTTTTCAAACCACCTGTAGCACGCGCACGGTCAGAGTTTTACCGATGCTTATACAAACATTTGATGCGATTGGCAGCATTTTTCTTAAATGGTAGCAAAAATTAATGCTATCCGCAAATCGTGGTCGGGGAAAAAAAAACGACATTTTCAACACAGTAAAAATAAAAGCACGCTAAAATGTCCAAATGTAAACTAAACATGCGTATCAAAGACAAACTGTAAAAATCATATGTCATTTTCGTGTTTTTTGATATATGGTCCCCCTTTTAAGAATCGTCTCATTTGATATGATCACCTGGTATTTTTGGATAGTACGGCAAAAAAATTTTATAAAATGTTTTTTACAGATTTCCCCGGGGCCAAAAAAAAAGACTTCGCGGGCCCCTTTTTCTACACTTTAACCAAAATGGTTAAAATGTAAGTATTCGCATTTTTTTGATTTTAATCCTTTTATTCTGGTGTGAACGTATGTTTTTGTCATTTTGCTTGGGTTGAATCAAACAAACATCATTGGGGGAATTTTTGGGAACAAAATCTATCTCTGAGTTTAAAATAATTTGAAGCAGATTTCGACATTTTAAATATTTTAATTGTTCAATCGATTACACTATAGTTAGCTTATTCATAAAACATTTTACAAAAAAAATTAAGCTAGAACGAGACTGAAATTAAGAATCCTAACACTTGGCGCGACTAGCAGATTATTTGGCCTGGTTGATAGATTATTTCGGCCAGCTTTTTTTTCTTCCCCGATTACTAAAAGTATCCCATTTGTAATGATAGAAATAATGAAAAGTCATTGATTTTATTATAAGTAGCAGGATTATTTTTTTAAAATTGTATAAATCCGGGGTTTTTATAGATTTTAAACACAGAATTTACTTCTATTTTAAAAAATCAAAAGAGGTTTTTTTCCCTTTTTGAGTTGGGAACTTTAAAAGTGATATAGACAGAGGAAAAGATTTTAATTTATTTTAAATATTTTTATTTCTTTGCTACAAAATTGTGTTTAAATTATTGGAATTTTCCTCCTACTCTGAACGACATTTTTTTTTTCAAAACTCTTATTTAAAAAAATGGTATTTACGCATTAGCGTCACCGAAGCAAAATTGGCGTCACGCGAATCGCGCCTTGATATCAAAGCAACAAACAAAGATTCTAACATGTTTTATATGAAATCAAAACCCCAATCAGTCAGGTTTTGGAGGAAAATGGCGCATGAGGACGCCAATTAGGTGGGTGAGATAATTGTAAATACCAAAACTTTTATTCATTCATTATTTAATGAAAAAAAGGTCAGCATTTCTATGAATATTTTAATGGATTACTAAACAGTCTGTGTTCATGACTTTTTGATAAAATAATTTATAAAAATAAAATAAACGTCTCTTTTAAGAGGAAATTTATCAATGAATGATTAGTTCTTTAACTATACATTTTCAACACTTTCCTGTTGTGATTATATTTTCAGGAAATTTCTATTCACTTGATTGTTATTGTTTTTATCTTTTTATATTTTTTCTTAATGTTCCATTTTTTAAGAATCCATTCAAAAGTATGAACCCAAAACCATTTTTTTCCCAATTTTATACTTTATTTTTTTTTTTGTTTGCAGCATAAATTGTAAATTTTTTCCCTCTTTAAATTACTTTTTTTTGAAAGCTTTTGGTTTGTTTTTGTACTTATAATTCTCGCAACATTATAAAACTGTAGAAATTTCATTAATCATCACCTCTTTTCGTTCTTAATAACAGGAAACAGTAGTTTTATAATGTAATCGTTACGGAATTTGTTTATCATGTTAATGGTAGGAGATACACATTCAATTCAACGTCATATAAGCTTCAAGATTTACAAATAAATTACATTTTCCTAGGTAGCACAAAATTGTGTGTCTAAGTAGCACAAATATGATACAGTTTACCTTAATAATTATCAAAACAAATTGTTTGCCTTTTACCTTCAAGGAAAGCTCGCGATATTTTCCCTCACCCCCTGAAATTTGTTCTTGCTTAGCTTTTAATGGGAACTATGTTAATGTTCTATTAACTAATGTGGGACTTTTTCTCTACGTTTGTCAGATTATTGATTTACTATGTGCTAACAGATTGATAACGAATGTGGGAGTTTTTCTCAACGTGTTTGCTAGATTGTTGATTTACTAATCATTAATCATCTAATAGCCAAATAATTACTGTATATGTTTCGAAAAAAAAGCCGAGAATTTTCGAAACATTATTTAAAATTCAAGGTGATCTCGATAAAAACGTAGCTCAAGACTTTTTACCAATTTCTGTGCCAACTGCGCCAACTATTTTACTTATTTAACTTTTTGGGTGTTTCGAATGGAACTTTTATTCAAACAAAGAGAAAAAGTCATATACATCCTTCTCAGTCAGTGTCAAAATACGAGTTTCCAAATAGTTTGTAAAATTCACATTCAGTCACCAGTATGTCTGAACATGTAGTTCGAAAATAGTCGTATACGAATTTCTCTTCTGGGTCATTTTCCGAACAAAAATTAGGCCCAGAAGCAAAGACTAACACAGATAGTGTATGGATTAAAATGAAGGGAAAATTGTGCTTAGATAAATTTACCAAAAAAAAAAGTGGCATCATTCACGTCAGGCGTTTTACTTTAAAGCATCTTAGTTGGAAAACGTTTTACCCGCTTGGCAACATGTTGAATATTGGTAAGGAAAAAAAAATTAAATGAATTTTTTTTCTCCCAATTCGGCTAATACTTAAATTTCGAGTTTGGGGCAAATTTTTGAAGAAAAAACGCGCACTCGACTTATTCACGGAAAATCAGTGCCAAAAGAGGCGGCCCCTAGGGGCGTGAAAACCCCCTACAAGGAGCGCGAACATATTTAAAAGGAAAAAAAAGATTGTTTTAAAAATTATCAATAAAACGAATTTACACTTATAAATATATCAGTACTGTGAAAATGAATTTTATAATCATTTTAAAGATACTACGTTCAAAACCCCAAAAGTTTAATACTTACCAGTGTCACCATAGGCTTGTTCTAAAAAATTAAAAACAAAAATTAACACTTATCTTGACAATTTATACGGTTTATAATTAATCCCTTAAATGCGGGTTAAAAACTACGTGATTCGCTCCTTAATGCCACCGTTTAACACGTAAACGAGCGTATCCGGTGTGTTGGGAAGGGGGAGGTTAATGGAATAAAGAAACAAATTATCTGAAACAAGTAAATCCTTCGCAAAGACAATCAGGCAACTTTTATTGGATGTAAATGTATGGATAGCAGTGCACAGAAAATATCGTACTTTGGACGACGTATATATACGTCCAGGGTAATTAACACACTGGTTGAGTGAGACGTTTCTATACGCCGGTGGTACTAAAGAGGTAAAAGTCGAACTGCAGGTTTAACTTCAAAATATAGTATTATTGAATTCAATGTATCGTTATTGTATGGGGGGGGGCACCCTGAAAATAATAATTGAATATTGGGTCACGAATATTGAAAGTTTGAGAAGCACTGGCTTAAATTCGAAAATATACGCTTTTTAATATCTAACTCACTTTTTTTTCAATTTCTACAATTAGTTGTTCAAATACATTTTTTTTAAACTTGTAGTGGATGACACTTGGTGTGTTAATAAATTTTTCCAAATGTTAATTCATTAATTAAATTAAAAAATGAATAGAGAGTAATAAACAAAAATAATAGTCCAGCAGCATATATAGAAAGGAAAATCGTTCGTTGTGTCCCTGTAGCGCAATTGATAGTGCGTTGGACTTCTAATCCAAAAGTCGTGGATTCAAATCTCACTGGGCTGACATAATTTCTGAAAATGGAATTTATTTTTTACTATACTATTTTATTCGATTAATTAAATTTAATTAATGAAAAATAGTAACAAACAAAAAAAATAGTCCAACACCCTATATAGAAAGGAAAATGCAAAATTGCAAGGAAGATCGCTTTCTATTTTGTCACAGTGTTGTGATTCTGTCATATGTATATACATATTTATATTAATTGTTACTATTTCATAAAAAGTAACTAAAATAAAAATTTTCTTTGTTGACCTAAGCAGGAATTGGCGTAAATTATATATATATTACTTGTTTATATATATAAAGACTTTCTTAGTGTATAAGTGATGATGCACAACAAACGTGTGGAAAAGAAGAGATTTTCATTAATTCACACACACATATAGTAAGTAAATAAATAGAAACAGATACAAAATTATTTGAAATATTCCTTTTAATTACAAAGTTGATAGTAATGGAGTTCAAAATAAATAAAACTTTTGGTAAGGTAATTCATTAACACATTATGAATTTCTTTTATACGAGTAAAACCACATGCAGTACATGCCTTGCACTAAATCAAGTTTTAACGATTC
Source organism: Trichonephila inaurata madagascariensis (assembly GCA_019973955.1). Lineage (NCBI taxonomy): Eukaryota > Metazoa > Arthropoda > Arachnida > Araneae > Nephilidae > Trichonephila > Trichonephila inaurata. The sequence continues at coordinate 28,770 of BMAV01005693.1, read as the reverse complement.
CCATTTTAAAATTGAAGAGTATAGTTTTGAAGTTGCTGACAGCTGCACTTATTTAGGTTCGGAAATTAACAATAGAAACGATTGTACTACTGAAATCCAAAAGAGAATTGGTATGGCTAATAGATGTCTTAATGGAATATGAAAGTTTATTTTAAATCGAATTTAATCAAAAGAGAAAAAAAAGTTCCATTGTATAAAAATCTCTTAAGATCAAAATTAAAACTTATGCATGTGAAATTGGGTCCATGTCTCGAACAGATGAGAACATAAGTATCTACTAACGGAAGATTTTAAGACTTATTTTTGGAGGAGTTCAAGAAAATGGCACGTGACGAAGAAGATCAAATTTAGAACTCTATCACTCATATAAAGAATCTCTGACATCGTTAACTTTATCAAAATACAACGAATTAAATGGGAAGGTCACGTTTTCAGAATGGACGAAGTCCGCACCACTAATAAAGTCTTCAATGCTCAACCAATTGGCACATGAAGAAATGGCAGGCCAAATCTCAGATAGATTGATGGCTTAGAAAAAGATCTCCCAGTTTTAAGAACTAGGATTTGGAGAACACTGACAGGAAGAAGGCTGGCCTGGAAAAGGCTTCTTGAGAAGGCCAAGGCCCTCCCTAGGCTGTCGTGCCACTGAGGAAGGAAAACCACATGCACACAGGCAGCTCTTGCATACATGTAGTCACTATAAATATTCGGGGCGATGAACATTCTTAGCCAATCACTTTCTTTTCTTATGAAACATATGTAACGATTAGTGGATGCAATTTAAGGGGACATGGTACGATTTACGCAAAAATTTTTAATTTAAGGATTTTTAATATTTTTTTGGTTGCCTCCTATGTATGTATACTATGTTAAATAGATATTGTGCTCAAAATTTCATAAAAAGCTAGCCATGTAATTTTGTAAGGAAAAAACTAGAAATTTTTGAAGTGATTTTAAAATGCTACTACTCCTACAAAAATTGACGTACATGCATGAAATTTGGTTTACAAGTACGTCAAACTATGTATAATTAAAGTTGGTATGGGTTTTGCGTTAACGTGAATGGTATTCTTACAATACTTCTTTTTATGAATGTTCATTGAAAATTCCTTAAAAAATGTATAAATTCTGAGTTTAATTATTTTTAAAAAAACAAACATTGCTTTGATTCAAAAATGCACACCAAATTTTGTTACATGTACTATTGGTAATAGGTAAAAAACATTTCAAAGCATTAGGCGCAATAGAAAAAATGCCTTAGCATTTTAAATGAAGACAAAATAGTTATTTTATTTTTCTGAGATACGGCAGTTTTTTTAAAGTTTTGATTTGCCGTAGGGATGTGAATAAAAACAAAGGTAAAAGCTATCATAATTCTGCGTTTTTAAAGTTTAGAGCTTTCAAATTTTGTGTGAGGTTATAGAAAATTATATAAAGAAAAATTTAGGCTAAAAAAATTAAATTTGATTTTTTGACTGATTTTGGTCAATTGAATCGTACTGTGTCCCCCTTAAAGCAATTATTGTAAGCATTTTTGTTTAAAAAAACATGCCAACGCTTCTATAAGTACAGAGATTTAGTTTCCTCTCTTATCTAGTGCTTGTGTTTATACCACAACGTTTAATTGACCCATTGCTTCCCATATGAAAATGTGTTGCGGTGTGCTGTACCATGCCACAAATATTTCATCCCATGAATTATGGATCAAAATTTCTACAATCTTAATGTTGTTAAGCATTGCTATTCTAGTTGGACCCATAAAATTGAGGAGACAGCAGTGAGATCAGTACAGCAATAAATGAACTGCTACTTACCTCTCTTCATTCTAATTCCACTTGACGCAAGAAACGTTTGATGAACTCAGATTGACCAGAGAGAGAGAGAAGTAGCTCTTTTTATTTCATATGATGACCTTTGTTGGAATTTAGTTGCAGTGGCGTAACGTACAATCCCGCGACCCCCACATGGCTGGGAGGCCCAGGATTCTAGGTGGCCCAAAGCCTGACTGACGCCAAGTTCACAATCCTTTGTAAAATCTAGCTTGGGGACCAAAATCTGGCTTTTCAGGGGGAAGGGCCTAATACTCTCCGTTACGCCACTGTTTAGTGGGGAACCCACAATTCACCTCACACTAAATTGCATTGCAACAACAAAGTTGCCACGTTTTTTAATATTTCGCAGGAGAGTACATATTTTACTTTTCTAGTTCTCTTTGGTTCGGAAGTTGGTGGGGAGGGGGAGTTGTTGTTGCTAATGCCTCCTGATCGACAGTGTCAGATCGAGGCTCACAAAATTCTTCATCGTAACAAAGGCTAGATGTACGCCTGTCGTTGGCCTTAGCCTCAAGCACCATACAGGTGACAGTACGACTTAGCTCTTTGAAATTTCCCGAAGGGAAGGAATGAGTGTTGCCAGTGCCTGTGAGACAGGTTGGACTTCTTTACGATAGATGACGACACCACCGATCTCCACCTCCACAATTTCGGCATGGAACTGGAGGGGAGGGAAATATTCTCCAGTCCCCTGCATTCGTGGTTTCAGCTGCGACCGCCCACAAGACTTTCGGACCCAATTTTTTTACGATCACGTACTTGGAGGGTATTTGGTGGCATCGAACCCAAGCCTTCCGGTCTGAAGCCCGATGCTCTAACCACTAGGCTATCCACGGCCCGGTCCGGAAGATACACGTGAGAAGAGATTACCTTAGAAGATGTACGCGCAAGAAGCTCTCAAGTGAAGTGGTGATGACATTTTGACGAAGGAATCATTGTTGCACGACAATATCCTAATCGAGAGATATAAAATTCAAAAATTCAATTATGCATAAAAATAATGAAAATAACTATTAACTTTCTAGGCACAAAAAACGCTGCAATACTACTGTTTTAATTTCTTATCATGGAAGACAAAAAATACTCCGATAGTGTCACTTTTTGTTATTATACCATATCACGAAATGATAATAAAAAACAAAGTGGCGAAACTTATTTTTGGAATATCTCCTCGTACGTACCTGATAGGAAATTATATTACTTTAAGTTACTTATAGAAATGTGTTAATATTAGCTCATAGACAAATGATGTTATTCAATAAGATTAAGTTAATGTGGGCTGTGTGTAAGGTGTAATATCTCCATAAAAAAATTAATAGAGAAATTATTGGAGTTAGGTTAATAAACTGAATTTTTTAATATTTCAATAACATTTCTTAAATTAATTGGTGTTCTAGAAAAATGTGCTCTAAACAAAGCAATGAATAGCCTTTAAAAACGGATCTCTTCTAATATAATCATTTACAAAAATTTCTTTGTATCTTAAGTGGTATTCAACCGTACAATGGTATTGAGTATTATACGTCTCTTCTGAAGTAACTTTTATTCCACATTGTTCTCAACATGTTTACAATTATTTGATAAGTTAATTGCTTCATTTTACAAGTATATAATCATCTTTCATATCATTAATAAAGATGTATATGAATATAATAAAGGGAAAAAAAGAACATAGATTTGAAATTAAAAAAATGGATACAGAATAAAGAATGAATGGAGATTAATGCAAGTGAAACGAAGCAAATAAGTTGTACGATTAGAAGAGAACAAAAAAAATTTTCAAAAGAATGCTTTCTCCCAAATTTAAAGAACGGAATCCCAAAAAGCTCGGAATATTTTAACAAAAAATATGCAGCACAGTGAAATACGTTTAACGTGAAAACGCTTAAGACAAAATATCGGTTGATACGAAATAATACAACGTTTCCGACAAAATACTATGTATTTTGATGTATATCTTTTCTCTTAACGCGAAACATAAATCGCTTAACACGAAAAGATTCCCCTTCTGGGGATGAACTAAATTCGGAAAACACCAGAGGTTTATGAGGGGTGTGAAATGAAAAAAAGGTAGTTTCGCGTTATTTTTATGTATTGTTTGACTGTCCTTCTGTATCATCGGAAGAATTCGTTGTAGTAGATGATGAAAATGTGTGTACAGCCGTAATTATGGCAGAAAAGGACATTTCAGAGTTTGTACAAAGCTCATAAAATATCATTGATGCAGATTCCGACGATGAAAATTAAATGAACAATCAGCTCCTGTTAACACGTCATCAAAATCGGGAACATCATGAAAAATCTGCGCAATTATTTAGATGCAAATTCTGTGAGCGGCTTCCCCCTGAAGTCGCTCCCTCACCGTCTTGCCTACCTAAGAGTGTGGGAGGAATCAAAGCAGGACCAGAAACTTCCATTATAACGATTATTTATTTTACTGAAGCACACACTAATCAACAGCAGTTTAAACCTTAAGTGAATGTCTTAGGAGATGATAGGAAGAAAGCAATAAACATTAAGTGAACAAGCGCAAGTAACCAATTTAATTTAACCTAATCTATCGTTGACTACAAATTCCCAATCCACTAATTTAACACAGTGGCAAACACCGCTCTTAACTTAAGCTGCGAAAATTAGCTTTATTATATCTCATCTTCGTAACGACTGTAACAGTTTCTCAGCTCCTTCTTTTTACAATTACAAAACTCTGACTTTATATAGTCGAACTAATCCACGTATCAGGGTTTCATCTTGAGAGGGATGGCTGTGAATTAAACGCGAATGCTGGCCCAAAGATTCCCGAAGTGGATTAGTGAGAAAATCCCGTAAAGATCCGTCACAATTCCAATGGTGAAATGAATAGCAAAATGGAGGACATTGAACAATTTGTTGACAATTTGATGTTAAAAAAGACAATGTTAAGAAAAATATTAGATTATTTTCCTTAAACTCTATAAATGTTTTGTTTTTCCCAAAACTTGAAAATTTTGTACTAAACTGTTCTTGTGAATGTTTTTGTTTCATTGATTTTTATGAAATACATGCATATATACATATCTATGTAGATAAAATACATTCTAATAAACTTAATTTTGCTGAATATACCTTTTTTTTGCAATATCTTTTAACACGAAAAAATATTTCAATCCTCTCAATTTCACGTTAAACGATTTTCACTGTACTGATATCACCTTCTGACGTCCCTGGTATATTAAAAACATTACAGTTTGTTGAACTACTTATTCCTGCTTGAATTAATCTATTTACTGTTTCCCGTTTAAAATATGTTCTATGTTTCGTCTCCTACACTTTAAATACAAAATTTATATTTCCTCGTTAAAAGGTAAAATACCATTTATAGAATGTTTTAAGTTTTAAGAACGCTTATACGAATGAATGTATTAGACCCATAATGTTGATAATAATAATTCAGTCTCTTTCTACAAGAAAATAAATACTCCGAGTTAATGTTTTTCTGTTAGTGTTAGGCAAAGACAGCTTCAAAATGAAACTTGGAAGAAGTCCGTTTTTAAGAGATGCAAAGAATTTTGGGGGAGGAGGGGAGAAGGAAATGAAAAAGTATTGGAGCACAAAATTCTGATTTCTTAATATATCTATGTTCTATTTCAATGTAACAAAATATGAATCAAAATGGTAGTTGTAAAAAGAAAAAAGAAAACTGGTAATGCGTTCTGAAAGTAGTTGGAAAAAATAGACTTTTAGCTCCCTTTGAAAACTATTTGAAACTATTCATTATTATAGAAAATTACTCTGCAATAATAATAAATATTAATAATTAACGGAGAAATTCTTGATTACAAGAAGAAAAAAAATCGTCTGAATAAAAGAATATAGCTCACATGAGTGTTTAAAATTTGAAGAAAAATAATGAATGAGTAATTTTTTACAATGAAAACACAAATTAAATTCTTGATCAATTTTAGAATTGTATATTTACAAATCATAGTTCTTATTGTTCTTAAATCCTGGCAAACTTTTAAATTTCTTGAAACTCCCGTGAAGATCATAAGCTCTGTCATTGCTTTGATATTGAGGAAATATAAGGGTTGTCGAGATGAAAATTCAACAAGTTCACTAAAAATAACGATTTTATTGGAAATCAAAAGAAATTGATCTGGGGGTCGTAGCACAAATCCCTTTGTTTCGGCAGCAGGTCTTTGTCTTTGTCTTCGCTCTAAGAAGAACATGGTTGATTCTTGAGGAAGTCCTGCTCAGCTTCCTTCATTTCTTCGTCCGAATAGAAACGTAACACTAAAGGACTAAAAGTCACAGGGTGAGAAATGCGGACTGCGTGGTGGGTGTTCTAACATTTCCCAACGGATTTTTTTAAAGTTGCATTGGTTTCACAGGAGATTTGTGGGTGTATATTGTCATAGAAATCCGATATCGTTTGCTGCCCTTCTCGAAAACTTTAACATAGTGCTTTACAAAGTTGCATTATTCGCGACCCAGTATTCAATCACAATTTTCATCGCAACCCCTTCATACAATAACAATGAGTTAAATTCAATAATACTATATTTTGACGCTAAAACTGCAATACCACTTTAACCTCTTAAGCGCCTTCGGCATATATAAACGTCTCGCTAAGCCAAAGAGTTTATTTCCCCGGACGTATATACACGTCTTTCCGAAGTACAATATTTTCTGTGCACTGACATCCATAAAATTATTCCGAAGGCCTTGGAATGCAATTAACGGATCTTGACAATGTTTGTGAAGGATTTACTTATTTCAGATTATATATGCTTCTTTATTCCCCTCCCCCAAATAATACATCACATACGCGTGCCTTCGTGGAAAATATTTAGCATTGTGAAACGAATCGGGTAACTTTTAATCGGCATTTAAGGGATTAATTATAAATCATACATATTATCAAAATAAGTGTTAATATTTGTATATAATTTTACATATGACAAGACCATGGGGTCACTGGTAATTATTAAACTTGTTCTTAACTTAGTATTGTTAAATTAATCATAAAATACATTGCGCAGTACTGATACATTTATAAGCGTATTATATCAGTGTAAATGTGTATTTTATTTTTTTTTTATTATGTCAGAATGCATTTTGTTTGTTTACGTTCAGTTATTAATAATTTTTAAAAATAATCTTTTGTTTTCGACTTTTTAATATGCTCGCGCCAACTTCGTAGAGTTGTCACGTCCCCCAAGGGGGGCGTGCCCCACAGATTGAGAAACTCTCCTTTAACATCAACTGTTCCAAGATGTTCGACTTAAACAGTGATCGCCAAAGACTGCAACTTTTCGTCAATTATTCGCATTAAACTCACCTGTTGCAATCAGAAACAGTATTACTGCACGTTGTTCTGATCCGGACACATCCTTATATGGCACGACTTTACTTTCAATTCTTTTCCTCTGCCACTAACACGTTTCACTATTAAACATCGTATGCGGTGTACACTCCCTACAGCCTGTCGTGTCCCTGTATGGTGGCTCTGCTATAGCTGCACTCCGTCTAAAGCAAACGCATATGTCTACTTTTCCTTTGGGCAGCCCTTATATATATTTAAGGTGATAATGCAGACAACTAATGGGGTCACTGTAGACGAGTGGTCATGGTTGTGAACTTGTGGCCAACGTTGTAGAGTCATGGATTCAAATCCTGGTGCCACTGAAGAGCCGCCATGCAGAGGGACTGATGCACGCTAATTCTGTCAAGGCTCAAAATCCTCCCGGTTGAACGGTGTGTTAATTTTGTAGCGGAGGATGGCAGCTCAGGTAGCGTCTCCATCACTTGACCATAGTTCAAAATTAATAGCCCACTGACAGCTTTAAATTGCGACATTAATGAAAAATCATATCAAGCGGGCAATTAACTTATTATGACACGTTGAAAAATCTCACGCTACCATCTCTTGTATTAGATGAATTTTCTGTACATTTTGATAAGTAAAAGTTACTTATAACATTTCAGTCATATTCAGGCCACACTCATGTTATTTCAACTTCGAAAATTCATCTAAGAGAGGAAATTTATATATATACAGTGAGATAAATTTAACGCGAAAATGCCTGAGACGAAATAATACAACGGTTGTGATATGGTCGTTCTATGGTGACCATATCTTTGATTGTCAGCGTGAATTAGAGGTGTGGGATTTTTGAAATGAATCGACATTTTAAAATTCTTAATATGACTTTATTAAGGATATAACTTAAATTTCTAATAAATTAGATAAAGTTATATTAAGTGAGAATAAACCCAAACACACAGCTGTAGTTAAACCTGATCGCGTAACTTTGATCACTTATCTAAATAATTATATTATCCGCCTACTTTCAATTCTGATAATATTACAAGTTCTAATATCAAATAATCAGTCCTACCTTGAATCAAGCTAAGGTTCAATCACTTTCAGAGAGACTTTTAGGCACGCGTGCAATCGTATGCACCTTGTAGTAATGGCTAGAAATCTGGTAATCTTTGGTAGGCCGTCAATTCACACTTCTATCTCTTCTAAACATAACTTTCTCTAAATTGCCATCCCGCTTACTAAAACTTCTGTTCTTTTAAATGCTATCTTATTTGCATTTACAATTGCATTTCACTTCTTGGATTTGGGTTGGAAAAGATTTGCCATTAATCTTGGCCGTCAAAGAACCCAGAGGTTATGTTACAGAAAAGACGCGTGAGCCCGTCACACGGTCCCTATAAACTGCTATGTATTTTCATGCATTTTTTTTTCTTAACATCGAACGAAAATCACTTAACACGAAATTATTTGTCTTCAGGGTATGAACAAAATACGGAAAAAACCAGAGATTTAAGAGGGATGTGAAATGAGATTTTTTGTATTGTTGGATTGTCCTACTGTATCACCGGAAAAATTCCTTGCAGTAGACGGTGATAGAATACAGCCCCAATTATGGCAGACAAAGATAATTTGGAGTTTGTTTAAAGCTCAAAAAATATCACTGATGCAGATTCAGACGGCGAAATTGAAATGAATAATACAGCTCCTGTTCCCACGCCATCCGAAGTGAAGAACATCCTGAAAAGAATGCGCAGATATTTAGATGCACATTCCAATGGTAAAATGAATAAAAAAGGGGACGACATCGAACAATTTTTCGACAACTTGTTGCTAAAAAAGCGAAGAAAAATATAAGATTATTTTCCAAAAACTAAATAAATGTTTTGTTTTTAAAAAAAAACTTAAAATTTGTATTAAATTTCTTTAAGTTCTTGTTAATGTTTTTTTTTCCCATACATTTTTAATAAATACATGCATGTATGCATATCTATGTAAATAAAATGTACTCTAATTAACTTAATTTTGTTGTGAATATGTGGGTTTTTTTTCTTTCTTTTTTTTATTTTTTGGTAATATCCCTTAACCAGAAAGAATATTTCTGTCCCCCTCAGCTTCGTGTTAAACGATTTTCACTGCATACATATATTGGATATGAGCTTTTTATTGTATATTTTATTTTATTATAGTAGTTAAGTTCCATACACTTAAGGCTTAAACAAAGGGCAATAAAAATAGGTACAGAAAACAATGAGGATGATAATAATAATAAATTAATAATATGTAATTATTTCTTATATTTAAGCTTCCCTTAGTTCTTATCTTCAGTCAATATGGATAAGTTTCCGTTTTTTAAAAACATGAACATTTTCGCGTTATTTTGGATGACAAAAAGGAGTTACAAATTAAACATTTATATATCCTGTTTTTGCCTAGACTGCAGTTTTTAACTATATTTATAGGCTAAAATGTTACAAATTTACGATTTATTAAATATTTTCATGCGAGCAGAAATAAATACTTTTATTGAAAGAAATGGTTAGGAAAAAATGAAGGGATTTATACATATTCATTTCTTATGGAATTTTTTTCTAATCGTAATGCAAGATTAGTATATTTGTTTTATCACATAAATTTTTAACTAATAAAATATAATTTAATGTAACATAACTGTATTTTGATTATTTTAAAATCTCACTACCTAATTTCAAAAATGAAATATTTTAAATCTTACTGTTGTGAATAATTTTCGAAACTATTAACAGTTTTAGTTCCAAGAAATCTTGATACTTACTTATTATACCGTCGACCTAATTCGCCAAACGAAAAGACATCGCCAATTCGAATGCTATCACTGTGTTCGAACGGATAATGGAACGTTTTCACTATCAACTGTATATCGCGGCACATTTGGCAACGTCTTTTGATTTGACAAAATTGGTCGATGGTATAAATACCGAAAATTTTTATCCACAAATAACAAGTCTAATTATTTTTCTTTTAATAAAATATCATTAATTGATCAAATTCAGAAAATTTCTTAATCTCTAACCCAATTTATCTTATATTTCAGGAACTTTTGACGTTTCTAAAGCTACAGCTCAGGAACTAGTTGCCACTGTGTTTCTGCTAGGAGAAATGATTTTGGACTGCGAGGCTACACAAGTATGTGGAGGAGTTATAATAATAGATACAGCGGGTATAACGATACAGCATTACAGACAATTCGCCACTGTCCAGTTCCTATCCTTAGTTGTAAATCTAGTTCAGGTAATGAAAATTTATATCTTTCCTTATATATACGCGTTCCTTATTTATAGATATTAATAAATGTAGTATTTATTTTACCATAAATGTAGAACAAGGAACCATGCTTTTCATTCAGATTTGAAAATTGTCACACAAATCAACATAATCTGATGTAATAAAATGTTACTTACGTATTATACCGTCAACCAAATCTACAAATGAGAAAACGTCATCAAATGCTACATTATGCAACAAAATGCGATAGTTGCCATCGTTTTTTGATTTGACGATGTTCTTTTATTGGGAAAAGTTGGGTGATTTCTGAAGAAAACATTCTTTCTAAAATTATAAATTCGCTATTCGTGATAAAGAAAAATATATGATTTCTGAAATCAGTTAAAAAATTCTTACCTTCGTTTTGTATTTTTGCATAAAACCTTGACAAAAACATTATTTTTTACAAGGAAACATAATTGAAAAATCTTTGCAAGTTTAACTTAAATTTGAATTTAAGAATGTGTTTTTATGTGCACTTCTTACAAGAACATTAATCAAACCATATATATTTTATATCTTATTAGTACAGTACTGTTTGATGTACCTCACAACGTTATTACGTACTGTGCCGCTGATATATATTATATATGTTACTGGCAAAGTATGAAATCCGGCATTGTATATAATGCCTAAGACTAGCCGGCAATGTATGAAATGATTCTTATTTCACACATTGCCTAGGCATGCTATAGAATGTCGAATGAGAAACCGGCAAAGTATGAAATACATCTCCGATTCCTTTCGAATATTGCGTGGCAAGGCACGAGACTTTTAACGCGGGCCTCAGGCTCAGAATTTGTCAGTTGCACATTGTAGTTTCTTTGGAGTGTCAAAATACTCAATTTTACTTAAACTTTTTCAGCAAAAAATTTGGTTTTTTCCTGTGCTGCATGAAAATGGAGAAGCAACCTGTAGTGTTGGAGAAGGAGTCATGGTCTATAGCAGGGGTAGGCAACCTATGGCACACGTTAGAATTATCAGTGGCACTCAGCACTACTCAACAAATTTGTCAATTTTCGAATGAACTTCATAAATTTGTAATAGACCTTATTTGACAAACATCTCCAGAATATGGACAAAAGGAAATATGAAAAAATTTGAAAGAATAAGAATGGTCTTTGAGTAAAAAATGAAATGAAATGTAATTCCAAATGCCATTCAAGCCTACCATGTTGCAATAAGTAGATTAATTTTAAGTTCTTATTTTTTATTTGAAAATTTTGTTTTCCTTAATAAAAGAAAGACATAAATTTTGTTTGGTACAATCTTCTTTTTCCTTTACGTATTTTGAATAATTTTTTAATGCCACTCTCATTATTTTGTCAGAATAAATTTGTGTTTTCTAGAAATGTATGCCATTGATATAGTAACCTTATCATGACCTCATTTCATACTTTGCCTGAACAGCTTTAGTCATTCTATACAATGCCTAGACATTCTATACAATGCCTAAGCAAAGTATGAAATAATTCTCTTATTTTCTACTTTGCCTAAAAACGTCCGGCATTCTGTAGAATGCCGGTATTTCATACTTTGCCGGTAACATATACACTACAAGATATTAAAAATGTAATACTATGAAGGAGGGATCACATACAAACGACAAACTTCATGTAAATATGAAGATGCCATGATATAAAGAATGATTAGCATTTAAGATCAATCGAACGACACTGGAGGGAGAAACGGCACTTAAAACTCTGCATAAAAGGAAAGTTACACAGAGGGTTTTCCATTTCGAAATAGCATTTGCATGTAGTTTATTTGTGTAATGATCGTATTATGTCTCCTAAAAAAGGATATTACCACGTGTCGAGATTCGAAAGTGGCAGGATCGTGACCTATCGAGAGTATGTTTTACCGTTCCACGATATTGTTACTTCCATTGTTCGAAATCTAAAGACGAATATCCCCTGCGAATATGAAATTGATGGGGTCAAGAGGGTCATACTGAACGCCATATAAGATCGCAATGGCTTCTAATTCTAGAGGACAGACATGTTGTCAGTTTGATCTTGCAGGACCATACAGCCACATTACACATCTTGAATCAGGAAGTGAGCTTGTTTGTAGCATAACAATAATTAGGCGAATAGGATGATGACGTGTGAAACAATACGAACGATCAGCAGGTGGACCGTTAGGACAGCTTCCCTTAACACTGCAGCAAAGAGAGGCGCGGTGATAGTGGTTTCAACGATAAAACTTGATGAAGAAGGGGCACCACATTATCCTTTCAGACGAGTCCTGGTTCTACATGTTGCAGGTTGTATTCTAACCTACTTGGACATAGGGGATGTTTGACTGTTGTGTCCTGGCTTATCCACGTCTCTCACCCATTAAAAACATCTGGTTGCAGAGAAACTGGGACGCCACTACGATTGATGAAGTCTGTTGTAGATTTGAGACATCATGGAATGACTTGCCTTTGTTTGTTATCCAAGTTTATTTCGATATTTTACCTAACTGGACTATGGTCGTTTCAGTTGCCGGAAGCAGCAGCTTGTGTGCACTAATTTCGGACCTTGTATACGCCCAAGTTGCCTGCAGCTTTAATACTGTTATCTTCTTGCTATGCTGTACATGTACAGCAAGTAAAGTTTTATTATTTTCTTTCTTTCCTGTTATTGAAATTTTAATGGCCAGCAGAGTGTATATATATAGGAGTATCCGCAGAGGGCGCTGGCACATATCCACCAGGGACCTAAAAGTAGGAGAGTAAAATGATTAGCGAGTGGGAACTGGACTCGAAAGGACCAAGTTTCTGCTGCGGGAATACAAGGAGAAGTGACGTGTAGGTCAGGTCATTCACCACCTAATTCCTATATTAAAACTGTGATTCCTATAGTAAAACATTTTTGAGACTCAGGAGTGTTTTATTTGAATGTGATTCAAGTCGCGCTTATGTTCTTATGTCTGATTTTGTCGTCCTATGTTCACCATTAAACAGTAGTATTTCTGGCAAAAGGCAGTGTATTCTTCTATCCACGCTAGACGAATGCATTGCCGTAACTCTAATGTGT